>CAUYQV010066551.1:0-47771 GCA_963574575.1 Galagoides demidoff
GCTTTAAAGTATTACAATGAGTGATCAAATGATCCAATGTTGGGCATCTTGGAGGTGAAGAGGGTTATATTAATTAGTATACTGTAATAATTGGTATAAGCCAAGGCACCAGCCAAGGCTGGTGGGTTTGAGCCTGGCCCAAGTCATCTAAACAATAACAACTACAACAGCAACAAAAAAATAGCTCGGTGTTGTGGTGGATGCCTGTAGTCCCAGCTACTTGGAGGGTGAAGCAAGAGAATCTCTTACGCCCAAGAGTTTGAGGTTGCTATGAGCTGTGACACCATGGCACTCTACTGAGGACAACATAGTGAGACTCTGTCTCAAAAACAAATTTTTAATTTAATTTAATTTAAAAAACCAGACTGCCTCCCTCACTCCAGGAGTCTCTAGATTCCCCAGTACCACAATGGGAGAAAAGGATTGATGAAAAGGAACTTGAAATGTCAAAAAGAAAATCACCTTTTCTTTCTTATATGCACATTCAATTATTTTGTATCTTACTAAAGCTTTTCTCAATACAAAGAAGTGATCCTCTCTGAAAGATCACAGAAGCTTTGCCTACTCTGTCTCCAGATAACCTGGAGAAGATAGATGTATCTTCAAGAGGAAAAGGTTCCACTCTCCCCAATGGAATTCCTCTGATCCTATAGTTCAAGTCATCTCTAACAGTATCAGAAATGGAACATTAATGTTTGGCAGACAGAGAAAGACAGCTGCTCTAGGACAAAGAAAGGCATTTAACAGAGAACAGTTTTTGTTCAGTTATTTTAATCTCAGCCAGAAGGGAACTACAGCCTTGCCTAATGTGGCTTCAATAACTCAGTTAGGTGGGATGGTAAGGTTTTAAGCACAGACATTAAAGACACACTGATGACTGGTCTGAAATTCTTAGGCTTAAGCGATCCACCTACCTCAGCCTCCTGAGTATTTGGGACTACAGTCATCTGCCACTGTGCCCAATTTGTTCTGTTTTTTAAAAATGTTTATTTTGGCTCAGCACCCATAGCACAGTAGTTATGGTGCTGGCGACATGCACGGAGGCTGGTGGGTTTGAACTCCGCCCAGACCAGATGGACAATGACAACTGCAACAAAAAAAAAACAGTTGGGCGTTGTGGCAGGTGTCTGTAGTCCCAGCTACTTGGGATGCTGAGACAAGAGAATTACTTAAGCCCAAGAGTTGGAAATTGCTGTTAGCTATGATGCCATCGCACTCTACTGAGGGTGACATAACGAGACGGTCTAAAAAAAAAAAAAAAAAAAAAAAAGTTTATTTTTAGGCCAGCCACAGTATCCCATACCTCTGTAACCCTAGTACTCCGGGAGGCTGAAGTAGGTGGACTGCTTGAGCTCATGAGTTCAAGACCAGCTTGTTAAGGGGCTATAGTCCCAGCTACTTGGGAGGCGGAAGCAAGAGGATTACTTCAGCCCAGGAGTTTGAGGTTGCTGGGTACTAGGATGAAGCCATATATTCAGCTCGGCGCCTGTGGCTCAAATGGCTAAGGCACCAGCCACATACACCTAAGGCAGCTCGAACCGCCAAACAACAATGATGGCTACAACCAAAAAATAGCCTGGCGTGGCGGGTGCCTGTGGTCCCAGCTACTTGGGAGGCAGAGGCAGGAGACTTGCTTGAGCCCAGGAGTTGGAGGTTGCTGTGAGCTGTGATGCCACAGCACTCTACCCAGGGGGACAGCTTGAGGCACTGTCTCAAAAAAAAAAAAAAGTTGCCAGAGTTTTTCCATTGATTCTGCTTCATGCTGAGTTTACCGTGTTTGGAGATCTTATCAGAACCATTCAGTCAGTGGCTTCTTCTGGTTACCCAGAGAGACAGGACCTGTCTGTAGTCTTCTCCCAGTTCTCAGGCACTGGGGCAACCAGGGTGCAGTGGAATGGCAGCAGCTGCGTGGGAGCATGCATAGCCAGATCAGACCTTGTTTGGCCTGCTGGGGCAACTGGGGGACGGGAGAACCGCAGTGGCTGGATCAGTCTTAGTTCAGCCCCACTGGGGCGAGGGGGGAAGGGGAATGGCAGCAGTGGAACAGTCCTTGATCAGCCCCGCTGGGGGGCAAGGGAATAGCAGCAGCTGTGCAGGGAATAGGTGCAGCCAGGTCAGTCCTAGTTCAGCCCCACCAGGGCAACCGGGGGACAAGGGAACTGCAGCGGTTAGATCAGTTCTAGTTCAGCTCTGCTGGAACAACCAGGGAGTGGTGGAATGGCAGCGATGGCATAGGGCATGCACACAACTAGCTCAGTCCTAGTTCGCCTCCCCAGGGTGACTGCAGCACAGGAGAATAGCAGGGAGACAGCAACGACCAGATCAGTCCTACTTCAGCCCTGCCGGGGCAACCGCAGGAGGTGGGGGGCAGGGGAATAGGGGGCAGAGGACTCCTCCACTGTTGCCTGCTGGACGCAGGCAGCGTTAGCAAGCCAGTCTGGGCCCTCCTGGCATGGGAGCCTGTAGTAGGGAACTCCCCTGCCACCACCCGTGGGACACCCGTGGCTCTAGCAAACAGTTCTGGGCCCACTCAGAGCTGTAGACTCCTCCACTGTGGCCCTGTGGGTTGCATGTGGCTCTAGCAAGCATTTCTGGGCCAGTCTGGAGCTGGGAACTCCTCTGCTGGCCTCTGTGGGGTGTGCGTGTCTCTAGCAAGCAGTTTTGGGCGTGCCTGGAATGGAGGACTTCTCCACCGAAGCCCGTGGGATGCCCACAGCACTAGCAAGCAGTTCTGGGCCTGCCCAGAGTGGGAGCCTGGAGCGGGGATCTCCTCTGCTACCCATGGGGCACACAACTCTAGCAAGCAGTTCTCAGCCCACCCAGAGTGAGGGACCCCTCCACTGCCACCCGCAGGGTGCACGTGGCTCTAGCAAGTAGTTCTGTGCCTGGACGGAGCTGGGGGCTCTTCTGCAGCCACCCACACCCCGTAGGTGGCATGTGGCTCTAGCAAGCAGTTCTGGGGCCCACTTTGTACCTATATTTTGTGTTCTTAAATGCTCTTCCTTGGGTTTACAGCTTGCTGAACTTCTTTCTTGGCTCAGCTCCCTGTCTTTGGCTTCATAGATTCATAGATTCTGATTCCATCCAGTTTTTCTTCCTTTGCTCAGGAGCCTCTGACAAGGGCTGCTACCTGTCAGCCATCTTCCCAGAATCTGCCTCATTTTGTTGGTCTTATATGCTGGAGATAATTTCTTCCCATTTGTGGTTTGTCTTTTCACTTTCTTCAGGTGTCTAGAAGAAGACATACTGTTAATTTGAGTGAAGTCGGGTCTATCTTATTTATCATTTGTGCTATTTGATTTTAAGAAATTTTTAAATATTCCAATGTCACAGAGACTTATCTCTGTATTTAAGGACTTGACTTTCACTTTTAAATCCTGGAATGTATTTATTTTTAATATATGGTGTGAGATAGGAATCCAATTTTCATTTTTCCCATGTGGATAATCAACTGTCTCGGCGTCGTTTATTGAATTCTACTTTTCTTTCCACTGTTGTGATCCATTGTAATTTGTTTCAAGATATGTGTGGGTCTGGTTTTTGGCTTTCAGTTCATTTCCATTGATTACTCTCCTTATGCTAATATCACATTATGTTATAATAATTCTTAATATTTGTGAAGGCAAGTAGTCACTATCCCAAACAATTGCTTTTCCTGTTCTTTCTATCCCTTCTCTGTCTTGCCTTCCTTTTCTCCTCCTCTTTCTGTTCTTTCTCCTTTTCCTTCTATTTCTTTTTCAAAGTGCTCACTATATTTGTTCTTTTTTCCCTTCACTAAGTTCCCTCCCCCTACACACAAATAAAAAAGCATTGAAATTTAAATCAGATTGTGTTGTATATATAGATTAAATAAGAATAATAATTTTATGATTTTTTGCATCTCCCAATCTGTACATGTAGTATTTTGTCCCACTTATTTAGATAATCTGAAATCAATTTAAAGAAAATTATATTATTTTATCTATTATAACCCTTTCCCTTTCAGTTAGATTGGTTTCTAGACTCTTACTGTTTTTTAAAAAGTCATTGTAAGGAAATCTTTCACAAAATTATATCCTCTATTTATGTTCGTTAGTGGAAGAAATTTATTACTTTTGAATTCAGGAACACCTATAAACATATTAATTCTAACAATTTCTATGTATGTAATTTTATATTTTCTATGAAAATAATAATGTCATTTGGGAATGATGAAATTGTTATTCTTTTCTAAGCTAAACATAAAAATAACAACAACAACTCAGTATCACAGCATAGAGTTAATCATATGTGCATTTGTAGCATGCTATTATCATCGGTCTGTTAAGGCCCTTCTCTTATTTATTGATTTATTTATTCTCCTGACCCTATGCTCTGCTACTATGTTCTTTCCCCCATAGACATCTATTCTAATGTATTTGAAATGCGTATCTATGTTTCCGTATATGCTTATATCTTATATTACAGCATAATGTATTTCATGGCATAGTTTTACTTTGTTTTCATTATTTTAATTTGAAACTTTTTAAAAGATCTGTCTATATTACTATGTACATATTTAAACCTTGTAGATTTTCTTCTTTGTTAAATTGCCTCTAGAAGACATTATTGCCATCCTTGATGTTCAGTTTTCCATTTCTTCCAGGATATACAATTCTACTTCCCTGTTTCTTGAAATTAGACAGAACCTTGTTAATTTTTTAGTCAATAATATGTGGATGAAAATATGAGTGTCATTTCCAGATGAAAGCATGTGGAAGCTTGAATGCAATTTCTACACTCTCTTTTCTCAGTCATGGCAGTTGTGAAAATATGTGTGATGTGAAGATTTTATAGGATTAAAGCAGCCTGGAATGTCAAGCCAATTTGACCTCACAAAGGTTTATTTTTGTAAATTCTTCTTGTATAAACTCAAGAAGAGTATGAATTCTATGTTTGTGTGGTATTAATAGATAATTCTCTACACATCTATTAGCACAAGTTTAAGTATGGTGCCACATTTTGCTAAATTTGCATATAGTTTTCTACCTGATCTAATTTCTATTCCTGAATATTGTATGTTTAAATCAATGACTTACATCACTTGACTTAACTCTCTTCAGTTTTTTAGCTATTATTTGGTATATTTTGAGTCTGTGTTGTTCGGTGTATATATGTCTATGATCAATATATCTTCTTATTTATTTGTTCCTTTTATTTGTTTTTTCTTTATTAAATCATAACTGTGTATATTAATGCATTTATGGGGTACAATGTGCTGATTTGATATACAATGTGGAATGCTTACATCTGATTAATATAACCATGTCCTCGCTTACTTATTTGTTGTGGTAAGACAAATATACTCTATTCTTAATAGTTTCAAAATGTATCATTGCATTATGTGCATTAGGTGAGGTCTCCCCAAATGCCTTTCCACCTCCTAACCTCCCCTCTTCCTTCTTCTCTCCCTCCTCTACCCACCCTCTTTCAGGACTATAGGTATGTTTTACCATTCCTATGAATGTGTAGGTGATTATCTACTGATTTCATAGTACTATTGAGTACATTGGTTACTTTTCCCCCCATTTTTGAGATACTCTACTAAGAAGAAAATAGTCCAGCTCCATCCAGGTAAACATAAAGGATGTGAAGTCTCCATCTTTTTATGGCTGCATAGTATTCCATGGTACACATATTCCAAACTTTCTTAATCCATTCATGGGTTGATGGGCATTTGGGCTGCTCCCATGACTGGAATGTTAATTGCTGTTCCTTTTATTTGTATATAAGGTCTTCTCTGTTTCTTAAGGTATAACTTTCCTAAATGATTCCTATCAAATACAGGGATTGCTACCCCAGCCTTCCTTTGGTTAGTATTTTTTTGGTATATATTTCCACCTATTTATTTTAAGTCTTTTTGTATCATTTTATTTTTATTTATTTATTTATTTATTTATTTATTTATTTATTTATTATTTTTTTAGAGACAGAGTCTCATTTTGTTGCCCTTAGTAGAGTGTCGTGGCATCATAGCTTACAGTAATCTTCAGCTCTTGGGCTTAGGCAATTCTCTTGCCTCAGCCTCCTGAGTAGCTGGGGCTATAGTTGCCCACCACAACACCTGGCTATTTTTTTAATTGCGGTTTGGCCAGGGCCAGGTTCGTACCTGCCACCCTCAGAATGTGGGGCCAGTGTCCTACTCACTGAGCCACAGGCACTGCCCCATTTTATTTTTTAGTAGTATATTTATATCTATTTATACCTATGATAACTATTGTTATATTAGAATATATTTTTGTCATCTTACTTTATGTTTTCTAGCTCTTATACTTCCTTTTGTTTTTTTCTCTCTATTCTCCTTTCTTTGCTTTATTACCTTCAAAGCACTATGTCATTATGCCCTTGTCTTCTTACCTGTAGTGCTGTGGTTAGAGTGACACCATGGCTTGAAGTAGTCTCCAAGATAATTGAAAAGAGTAAGTAAAGTTTTTGCAAGAAAAAGAAAGTTTATTAATGACTTTCACAGCAAGGTGGGCCCGTCCTAGTGACAGCAGTCTCTGTGGAAAGCATAGTTTTGGATTTAATACACAACTTTGAAAATGATCAACTGCTTCTTGGAAATCTCTCAGGGTCTTAATTAACACTGTTCTCAAAACAATCTACATACAAGGTCTTGAAAACAACCCACCTGTAAGGTCTTAATTAGCCTTATTTCCATAATAGCTCAGTTCAGCCTGACCCAAACCAGTTCAAAATAGCCTAACAATATGCATAGTCTACCCTGCCCATATCTAGTTAACTGAGTAGCTAACTGTTGAGAAGTCTGATGTTATTCTGATGTTCATTTCTTTGTGATTGAGTAGCTAACTGTTGAGAAGTCTGATGTTATTTGGATGTTCATTTCTTCTCTCTAGAAGTATTGGTAATTTTTCTTTGCCTTCAATGTCTTTAAATTTTACCATATTCAGGTGTCAGTTCTTCCTCATCTCTTGTGTTTGGCAGTATATGGCTTTTGTAGTATACAGTGTTTCATTTTTATTAAATTCTGAAGAATACATCTCTATTTTTTAAATGATTTTCTTCATTTTATTTCACTCTTTCTAGAATTTCTAGCTTCTACTTATATAATCCATTTCTCTTAGCTTTTCTTTCATATTTTCTTTCTTTTATTCTTTTCTCTTTTATAAGACCTTAATAAGAGCTTCTATTTCATTAACTCTCTTTTTAGCTACATACATCTTATTTTTTTCAACTAGTTTATTTTTAATAGTTAATATTTCTATGTATTTTTACTTTTTTGTTTGTTGTTCCATGTTGGTAATATTCTTCTCATTTCATTATGTATGTTAATAGACCTTACTTGAAATTTTCTTTTATCCATTCTAATTATTTCTCCTTCAAATGAGGTATGTTGCAGTTTGTATTACTACGCAGGAGTCTTGCTATTTTGGCCTGTGAGCTCTTGTCCTACGCAGGGGTTCTAGGCTCTATCTGGCAGCATATATGTAAAAATGCCAGCAGCCAGCCCTAGTTTCTATCAGTGCTGATAGGTGTAAGGAAAAGAGTGGGATTTATCCCAGCTTTAAGTGGCCCAGAAAACCACCACACCACTGCTGACCATTACTGGTTTTTTTCCCCCATTCTATCGGACAACTCTTCATAGGGTTTTAACTTTAAACCCTTAGGCCAAAACAGCATTGGGAATAGGTAATCTCCCTAGGCTGTACTAAAAAGCCCTGGGCATGTTGAGGGTGAGAGTGGAATAGAGAAATGAAGGTCTTTGGGTAGTTAGTCACTCCCTAGTGGTTTTCATCAATTCCTCATCCTAGCAGAAATTTTCCCTTGCTCTCATACTCCCTAGAATTAATGGATAGAGTTGTGGTAGCTGATTTTTAAGTGAAAAGGCAGTCAGTGTTAAAGCAATTCTAGGGAAAGGCAAGAGCAGAGCGTAAAACCATAGTTGTCTTCTTATCCTCTCTGGATGCCTTTTCTCAGGGCTTTGGTTACTCAGATACTGTCCCATGCCTCACCTCTCACTTTAGCTCAGCACTGACCTCAGCAGTTTCTCAAAGTTTCAGGTTTCTGTAATCCACATTCCCCTCTCGCTTTTTTAGTTTGTGTGAATTTGACTTTGAGGAGGGAAACAGCAGCCTGTAGTAGTCACCATCATCCCAGGAATTAGGAGCCTTTATTTCTTTTTTCTGACCTCCCTGTGCTGTGCATGGTCTCCACTCCAGCACACAACCAAATGCAAGTGTTGATAGTGGATGTTCTTCAGTCCCTGGTGTTACTGGGGATGTTAAGACATTGCTCCAATATATTATGAAAACATTTAATAAAGCCATTCTGGATTCACAGAAAGGACTATTGATGATCCCACTAGTGATTGAATCCAAGAACTTGTGGAGCTCACAGGGGTAAAATTCAGACAAACACCTTATCTTCCCAGGAATCAAGTTCAGACGTTCAATGGAATGATGTTGGATGTTAGGCAAGATGGACGAGAATTTAAAAGCTCACTGGAAAGGGGTATGTGAAATTCCTGAGATGTTAATAAGTAGTCTTTTAAAAACAAAAATAAAAATGTGGTGCCAGGGTGGTTATATGATCAGCAATGTTTCATAATGGGGTTTTTTAATTGGAAGTTTTGAATAGAGGAGAGTACACACAAATGGCACATGGGGGGCTTCTACTCTTAATCTCTAAAGTATTTGAAGCCCCTCATCTCCCTGCCTGTATAAATGATTATTCTTCAGAAAGACTCAGCTTCTAGGGAGAATAAAAGTCACATAGAATGCTCAGGTTGGGGCAGAGATTAGCTGTGGCACTGTATAGAAGGCCTTTCGTGGAAACTCACAAAAGATAAAAGACCCAAGTTTGAATCACTGACAACTCAAGAGTAAATGCTGCAACAAAAACTCATGATGATAAAGGCCAGAAGCAGGTCTGCCTGATGATAGCTTAGTCAAGACAGGTTTTGATGAGGGACCTGTTGGCTGAGGTTCACTATCCATATACTATTGGTGTGTGGCAATCCTGAAACTCCTGAGCTTTCC
Organism: Galagoides demidoff; assembly: GCA_963574575.1. Lineage (NCBI taxonomy): Eukaryota > Metazoa > Chordata > Mammalia > Primates > Galagidae > Galagoides > Galagoides demidoff. The sequence continues at coordinate 9,018 of CAUYQV010066551.1, forward strand.
TTCACTGTTAGAGTCACAAGTCTGGCTCTCAAAATGATCCAACTCATTAGGCTACTTACAGACACCTTTTACAATATATGCCAGGCTCCCAGAGACCCCCAACTTTTGAGCACCCTCCATCATTTCTGGGGTACCTGTTAACTAATATACTGAGTGCTGGTGATAATTGATCATACAAGGCTGGGTAAACTAGGCGGGTGCCCCAGATCCCCTTCTTTGTGGATTTGAGCTCCAGATTGATTGCACATACATCTGTATCTATGTTTGTGTCTTCATCTACATCTATTTATCTATGTATATAGAGCGACTGGTTGATTTACTCTATTTGCTTTCTTTAGATTGGTTAACTATAACCCTTGGAACATGAGATGGCCATCATTTGCTAGTTATGTGAATCAGAAAAACAAAAGAGGGAGATTTGCAGAGATAGAAGGATAGAACAAGTAGGCAAATGTGAATAGAAGTGAAAGGAAAGGGAGAGCTGGGTTAGCTTTTCAATTCCATTCCTAGTATCTCATTGCATCTACACCCTGTTTCTTGTCAATAACATTCCCTTCTCAACTTAAGCAAATGCAGGTTGATTTTTGTTTCTTTTAAGTAAAACACGGCTTCCTTTTGTCTGGCTGTGCATAATTTCTTCTTCTCTAATAGCTTGGCTTTACCCTGAAGTACTCTGCTCTCAGCACCAGTCCTGAGGTGGAAGGCCAAGGGAATTAATGCAAAGAGGAGATACTTGGGTATTGCTCTGAGTGGCTGCAGCCTCTTTGAGTGGAGGCTCCCCTGCCTATGTGATCATTGTGGTTTTCCATGCTTTAGGGTGGCTGCCTGTGGACTTCAGAGCTCTCCTGGAACCTTTCTGTGGTAGCACAAAAGTCTGTCTTGTTAAAGGTCACTTCCTAGATCCATCTTCATCTTAGTAAATCATTAATAGTGCCACTTCCAGGTGGACTGGCCATGGCTGCAAAGTCCCTCATGTTTTAGAAAGGTGGCAGCAGGTTTCATAGCAAACTTTCCAATGAACATAACTGGGCTGAGGAGGGAAATGAGCCAAGAGGAAAATCAATCATGGATTCTGGAAAAAATCTTAGAATAGGAAGCCAAGTGACAGGACAAAGGCCTGTCAAGGCAGGACAGAAGCATTATCTGCTTCAACTCTTTGAATTTTACAGGTGGGAAAAGGAAACCATATTTCTTAATTGCAAGCCATATGACAGGCACACGATCCCCCATGAACTCTGTCACTCAGATATGATACTCATTGACTAGATGAATAAACTGAGGCTCAGAGTGGTCAAGCATTTTGTTTAAGTGGTGGAGATAGAGTAGATACTGAGGCCATCTCATTCCAGAGGTCAAGCTCTAGTCAGAAGGGACTTGGCTATGGTCACTCAACTAGAGCCCGGTCTCCAAATACCCAGATCAGTGCTCCTTATGTCTCATCATACTGCCATTGTCATGATGCAGTTCGTATGGCTGGAACAGCACTAATCATAGGCCACTTGGCCAGAACACAGCCAGGCAGGTGAGATCTACTGCAAAGAGTAGGATCCAGAGCTCAGGATACCCCATAGCAGCTGTGTCTCCATGGTGGGCTGTGAGCAAGCAGGGCCAATAATAACACAGCATAGCCAAGTTAAGTTTTAATAAGAACAAAGATACTAGTGTGGGCAGAAGTGATCACAGAGGGAAAAAAAGAATCCAGGCTACTTGTCATGGTTGTCTCATTTGCTAATTATTACCTTGAATAAAGCACTGCCTCAGTATGTCAGTTGCTCTGAAGTATTGAGGGAGGGAGGCCCTGGGACTAGACAACAATACTCAGGGACTGAACTCCGAATTTCTCAGGCAGCCATGGAAGCCTGAACCATAAGTGGACCTTTACACCTTGGATCCTTAGTCACACATGAACCCCTTCTTGAAAGGGAATGAAATTTGGCCATTTAGAAGTCTAAGAAGAAGTAAGCACAAGGTCTATTTATCAAAAACAGAGAAGATAATTTGGAATTGATGATAGAAGACCCAACTGTGGGGTTGGGTAACGTGGATGTGCTGCACCACACCCCACAGAGACTGTCTGTTTAATGTGCCATGAAGACTTGCAGTCGGGGAAAGAGGGCATTTTTTTAGTACAGTGGGTCACGCTATATTGATGGGCAACACAAAGGACCATACTATACAGATGTTCCATTACCATATACAGAGACATGGCTTACAGATGTTCATTGCTGACTCTAGACCATGGCCAAGTCAGGAAGCACTTGGATTAGAAATAACAATGCATTATTTTATTTTAAAAGGTATTAGACTACAACAAATGTTTGCATTGTGTATCATTTGCTGTCTGGCAACTGTCAAGGTATTTATTGAGTCCTGATGCTCTGACACTGCTTAACGATTTTTCATGGACTTTAGAATCTGCAGTGTACATCTTCTCTCCTGGTATTTTGAGTCTGTTGACTCTAAGGCTCTAAGAATTCTCCAAACCTGACTCTAATATTTACAGGGCCTGGGGCGAGATTGCAAATCGGGGTCTTATAAATGCATGGATCTAAATATTTAAAAATTCCAAAGCAAGCTAACAAAACCTGTTAAACAAAAATATATCCTCTCCTCTTATCTCAACAAATATACTTTCATAACAACCTAGAAGGCCAGGGTTTCAGAATATTAGAGATTCCTTGGATATCTTGGCCAGAACATGGTGGCACAAGGAAAGACAGTCCCTGGCCTCCAGCCTGTAACCCATCTCCCTTCCCTTTCAGGCCCCTGGTTTCCTCTTCACCTGTGAGGAGGCTTTATGTTCACATAAGGACACACCAGTCTTTATGGCTAGATTCTTCCACAGTCCCATACATAGCCCCTTCCTGGCTACCCCTCAGGTCTCAGGGTATACACACTGGAGAGCTGATTCACTCTTAGGGGAGGTAGTTGTGAGAAAGAAGTATGTGTTGGCCCTGGAAGCAGCATAGGGCCATTTTGACAGGGAATTTTTGGGTTTCAGGTGCCTAGAATGAGTTCAGAAGGGGAAGGAGAATGGGTTCTGAGTGGAGATGTCCATTTAGCCACATGAATTCCCAATTCCATGGGGAAGGGAGTGGCTGGGGGATGGTCCAAGTGGGGCCCTTTGAAGTGAAGGGCCCAGAGCAGGAGGCCCTCTTATTTGCTTTTAAAACTGTGTTCCCCACAAGTATGTAACAATTAAAAATAAATATAATAAAAAAAGTAATATTATCCTTTTTGATGGCCCCAGGAAGGTGCCAAAGAAATATCTGTGCGCACCACAGGTTGTACTGAGTTTAAGACAAAGAGACCCTTGGAGGACTTTATGACTTGGGTGCACTCTGGACTGACTCATTCCTTCCTGCTTCTGTGCACTAATCTCAGAAGATGGTCCTTGCTGTGGTCTCTTCATAAACCATCATTCCACACAGAGTGCAGGAGTAATGGCTTTTAAAACATGGCAGTGACCCTTTAGAGAGTTCTTAATGTGCACCTGGGACCGCATAAAATAACCCACATATTTCCCACATTGCCTGTGAGACAGGAGAAATGATTGCTGCTGAAAGATGAAGACATGGGCTTAGAGCAGTGTTTAGAAACTTGCTACTCACACTGAAAGCATGTAAGCGGCATAGAACAAGGTCTGCTTGACACCAAAGCCTGTGCCCTTTTTTGCTGCCTCCTAGGAGAAAAGAAAAATCAATAGGTCATCCACTCCCCTCTCAAAAAACAAACAAACAAAAAACCCAAAGCAACTGACCACTTTTCTCTAAGGAGGAATATGCTAGCCTTCAAAGAAAATAGTCTTGAGATTTTGAAATCCCAGCGACTTTGTGTGTGTGTCCAGCATATTCTTTATTATAAACTGGGAAACACTGATGGGGCACCAGTGTCTCATGTGGCAGGCACAGAGCTATGCTGCTCAGATCCCCAGCTACACAGCTTGTGGTTAGTTGACAGTGTTAACTCTTTCAAGGTCTGCCTCAGCTTTCCAGCTCTCTGGAAGGACCCTAGCAAACGAGTGGTCAAGATAGTGATAGCTGAGACAATCTTCTGTGTGTGTGTTGGGGGTGGGCAGTCTTAAGCAAGGGCATGGTACTATGGCCTAGCTATGTCCACCCAACACGGGACTCTCACAGTCTTTGCTCCAGAGCCTCTGATGGGCTGGCAGAGCCTCTGTTTGGTGGCTTTACAGTACTACATATGATGGTGCCCTCTGCCTAATCCAACTTCTGCCTTGTTCTATTCACAGGTGTAACTCTCCAATAAATCTTTTCAATACCCAACTGTGTCAGCAGAGACTTCCCAGAGAACATAGAATCTCATGCTTCACAGAGAACAGCAACAACAACAACAGCAACAAAGAAAAACATTTGAAATGATAATCCATTGATTGTCACCACCAGGACAGGGATATTTGTGTCTTTTCTTCTCTACGTTTCACCTGGCACATACTGTTTGGTATGGAGCTCAGTAAACAATTGCTCAATGAATGAGTGAAATACCAACAAATCTCTACATTGTTCATTTTGGGATGAGCCAGGTCTAAACTAGTTCTTGTATTTCCCCCTAGTTCACTACCTACTCTTCCTGCTATACATCCAGACCCCTTCCATCAACCCTCCTCCTTCTCGTTCCCCTTCCTCAGTTCCTGAGAATTCATGTCTGGCACAGTCCTCTGTGCTCAGAACACCATATGCAGTTTCTCCAAACCACCTTCTCATCCCCTTTCCAGCCTTTTCTCCTCTTTCTCAGGAAGCCAGGAACCATTTATAGCCACCATTTCCACCTATCAGGAGCAAATGCTGATCCAGCCTGGGTTCTACTCCCAACCTACCTCAGAGTGGGCAATGTCCCCAAAGAGCATCCTAAGGAACACTGGCCTGAGAAAGTGCCTTAATTTTTTTAAAGTGTTGCCCCAGTGGAGGAAGGGGGCCTCATGCCTGTAATCCTAGCACTCTGGGAGACTGAGGCAGGTGGATTGCTTGAGCTTAGGAGTTAGAGACCAGCCTGAGCAAGAGCAAGACCCTGTCTCTACTAAAAATAGAAAAACTGGGGTGAGGGAGTAGGATGATTGGCAGAAAGAGGGAGGGCATTTGGTGGGATCTCACCTAATAGGCACAAAGCGAGGGCATATAGCATGCCCCCTGGGTGAGGAGTTCTTTTACAACTGGAAATTTACCTTGGAAGTGAGAGCAATGTAATCTAAAAATTTATACCCTCATATTAATTTGAAATAAAAAAATAAAAATGGAATAACTAGTTGGGTGGTGTGGTAGGTACTTGTAGTCTCAGCTACTCAGGAGGCTCAAGCAAGAGGATAACTTGAGCCTAAGAGTTTGAAGTTGCTGTGGGCTATGATGATGCCATGGCACTCTACCCAGGATGATGGAGTGAGACTATCTAAAAAAAAAAAAAAAAAATCACTACTGGGTGTCAGGCATCATGTTAGGTGCTCTACCTGCATTCTTTTTTAATTGTGGTGAAATATGTATAACATAACACTTACCATTTTATTAACCATTTTTAAGCATACAATTCAGTGATTTAAGTACATTCACAATTCTGTGTAAACATCACCACTATCCATCTCCAGAACTTTTTCATCTTCTCTAGCAGAAACTCTGTACATGTTAAATAATAACTTCCCATTCTCCTCTTCCCCTAGGCTCTGGTAATCACTGTTTTATTTTCCACCTGTCTGTATTTGACTATTCTATGTGCCTCATGTAAGAGGAATCACGGAGTTATTTGTTCGACCTATACAGCATTTGGGGTTTGGCCTATTTCAGTTAGCACTCTTGACTTTGGGGTTCATCCATGTTGTAGCATGTATTAGAATCTCTCTCTCTCTTTTTTTTAAAGGCTGAATGATATTCCCTGTATATATAGATCACATTTTATTTATCCATCTATCTGTTGTTTGGCACGTGGGTTATTTCCATCTTTTGGCTCTTGTGAATAGTGCTGCTAGGAACATCGGTCTATAAGGATCTGTGTTTGTCCCTGATTTCAATTCTTTTGAATTAAGAGTGGAACTGCTGGGTCCTATGGGGATTGCATGTGTCACTTTTTGAGGAACTACTAAGGTGTTTCCATAGTACTAACAAGGTACATATTGGAAATAGGGTTCTCTGGTTGAAAGATCGCATCCCCTGACTCTGACTTGCAGGGTCACAATGCACATTGGCATAGAAATGGCTCTGAGAGGTCACGAAGTTGAGACACTTGTGCAACTTTGACCACTATTCCCCAAATCAATTTGATGGTGGAACTCTTTTTGCAGAGTAACTGGTAGTGTACCATCCTCTGCTGGTTCAGGAGGTAATGCTCTGAGCACAGCAGGCCTACATGGGCAGGGCTGTGGGCATGGAAGAGGAGGTCATGGAAGAATTACTCAGAGCACAGAGACAGGACCACCTCTAACTCACAAATTGTCCTGTTGGGTGACTTTCCTTCTCTTAACAGTTTTGCACATGTTCTGTGCCTGTGAGGAGTTCTTTTACAACTGGAACTTTAGCAGTTCTGCTACTTATCCTGTGGAACTAGCTCAGACACTTCCCTCCTGTGGAAACTCTCACCCTACTGTCCTTTCTCCCCAGGCAGGATTTGGGAACCCCTTTTCTGCTAAGCTTCTATTGTGTAATATTGCCCTGTTAAATGGTCTGTCTCTTCCAATATACCAAAGGTGGTCAACTTTGAGTTTGCCCTCCCCTACAGAGCTTATTAAAAATCCAGATGCCTTCATCTCACTAAAAATTCCAGCTCAGTAGCTCTGAGCTACCCCATTCAGTAGCTCTGGAATGTACATTTTTAACAAGCCCTGGCCAATCTTCTCACACAGATGATTCCTATAATCCTCTTTAACTCTGTAAAGATCAGAGCCACTTCCACCTCTGTTTATTTACTATAACACACAGTAGGTATGCAATAAAGGTTGAAGGAATGAAAGAAACATATGAATGAATGGATGACTGAATGAATGAATAAAATAACCCTATTTTCCTCCTCTGTAAAATGATGAGCTTGGGGGTAGTGCATGTGGCTCAGTGAGTAGCGTGCCGGCCTTATATACCAAGAATGGTGGATTCGAACTCAGCCCCGGCCATCTGCAACAAAAAAATAGCTGGGCGTTGTGGCCAGCACCTGTAGTCCCAGCTACTCAGGAGGCTGAGGCAAGAGAATCGCTTAAGGCTTCCAGGCGTCCTCAAACTATGGCCCGAGGGCCACATGCAGCCCTCCCAGAACATTTATCTGGCCCACCAGGTGTTTTTGCTGCTGCTGCCTGTCTCGCTTAGCAGTCGCCTCGTCCCGGGGCCCACAGTCCGGCCCTCCAATGGTCTGAGGGACAGTGAACTGGCCCCTTGTTGAAAAAGTTTGAGGACCCCTGGTACTAAGCCCAGGAGTTGGAGGTTGCTGTGAGTTGTGACGCCATGACACTCTACCAAGGGCAATAAAATGAGATTCTTTTTCAAAAAAAAAAAAAAAAAAGATGAGCTTGGATGGAATATTCTTTAACCTTTCTCCTGCTTCACCTTTCCTTTACATAATTAGGATTATTTTACCCCAAATCCTATATCCTGGCAGCTTTAATATCAGAACTATGCATAATATACAAACTCAAGCCCGTGAAACCACCATGGAGGCCTGCTGAAGAGGATCAGTCCAAGCTAATATTTAGCCAATGAGCCAAGACCCATGAATAACCATATTTTTGAAACTACCAATTTTTATCACAGGCTAGACACAAAAAAAGGCAAATACTTGTGCCCTATGAATTCAGTTTCATTCTCTCCATAAGCGTGAGTTCAATAGGCAGCACTGTCAGGACTGACAAGCCCCTGAGTTTGGGAATTAGGGAGAGGGGCATTATGGGAACTCAGGGCCAGGAAGGGGCCTGGGTGTTCGGCTACCTTCCTATGGTGTGGAGGGGGCAGACGGTTAGCACTGTCAGGGCCCCTGACTCGGCTGGAGCCACTTTTCAGGGGTGCCTTTGAGCATAAAATCCCAACTTACTTCTCCCTGAGAATGCTGCTGTTTTCACAAGAGCTGTGGCCCAAGAAAATGAAGTCTCCCATTACTTATAACCTCTCAGCATTTCAGAGGAAAAGGGTTGGCTGTGGCTGCCAAGATCCAGCAAATATTTGGTTAGCTTGGAAAGAATGGGTGCTCATTTTCCAATTCTCACAGATTTCTCTATGCCCAGTTCCTTTATTAAAAACTTTAAATCCAGAGATAAAGTTCGAATGGCACTCCAGGCTCTACGCATTCATCTGTTTCCCGGGGAGCAGAACCCAGGATCTAAACAAAGAAGAGCTTAATCAATAGAACTCATGAATTTCCTCTAGGAACAGGACTCAATCTAGCAGAATAAGCAGAGAGGCTCCTATCTGTGGTTTTCTTTGAGTGGATATTTGTGCAAAGGGCTTGGGGAATGCTCTTCAATTGATGAGGGTCAGCAAGCTAAGGCCCACGGGCCAAATCCTGCCTGCTGCTTTTGTTTGTGTACTGCTTGTGGATTAAGAATTTTTAAAAACCTTTTTATAGAGTTGAAAAAATCAAAAGAATATGACATCTGAAAATTAGATGAAATTCAAAGTTGTGTCCATAAATAAAGTTTTATTGGAACACAGCCATATCCATTTGTTCAGCCACATTTTAGCTACAGTGCCAGAGTACTTGAGGCAGAGACCTTATAGCTCTCAAAAAAAGGTCCTATCTGGACCTTTGCAGAAAATGTTCATAGACCCCTGGAACAGGGTCAATATTGTTGTCTCAAATAAAATCTATAAAACATATCATCACATTTAAATAATTATAAATTAAACCTGTATAACCTAACACTTGAGTCAAAAAAAAAAAAGCATTGTCCATCTGCACTCTAGAAGCCCCCATGTGCCCTCTCTCCCTGGAGTAGATCAGTATCTGGGGCTTTGGGATAATGTCTTCCTTTCTGCTCTTTAAACTATCTAAATGCTGTAATTGCATTTTGCTTGAGTTTGAACTACATATGTATATGTACATAACACTGTACATTTGCCTTTATGTCTATTTGTTTCTCTCACATGGTGTGTGAGTTTCAGCTCTCAGTTGTGTGTGGCTGTGGTTCTGTCATTTCCTTTGCTGTCACTTTGATGGCATTTTACTATGTTACTTGGGCAAGATTCATTTATTCATTTTATTATTGATGGAGAGTTGGGTCATTTCCAGTTTGGGCTATTGCAAGTAATATTTCTACGAACATCTTGTATCTGAATAATCACTGATGAAAGAGTGTCTGGAAAGAAGTGGAAATCATGGGTTGTCGAGTGTGGGGACCTTCCCCTTTACCACTTAATGCCAAACTGTTCTCCAAAGAGGTTGAGACAAATCGGATCCCTACCAGCACCCTCCTTTTAGGAAGCTGAAGAGTTCTTTGTGCCCTTTCAGTCAGCACTATTCCCACCTCCCCAACCCGAACCAAATTTCATCTACTCTCTGACCCTGAGGAACCAGACAAGGTACCTGGGACCACAGTCCCTTCTGCCTTCTATCTTCCCTTGGAATAAATTCTCCAGTCTTAAAACTGTAGTAAGAAAACAGTCACCTTTTCAAGAATGATCCTTGAGATGTGACCTCTCTTTGATTCATGTGCTTTGCTAGCAGACCACCACCTATCAGAACATTCTGATGGGAGCTAAGGAAGAAAGCTCATTACAGCCAATGGATCAGGAGGCTTCTAAAGCCTCTATGGTGAACAGGATGGGAGAAACAGGGAAATGGTAACTGCCACTTTCTCTGGGCAATCAGAGGGCTGCAAACTTCAGGGAATGTGCTCACAGGAAGCTGCTGGTTGTGTCTTTTCCTGCAGGGCTGTAGGAAAACAGGGTCAAAAAGAACCCCCTCCTCCAATCGCCGGTTTGTTGAAACCCCAGCACCTGGAGTACCAAGCGCTGGAGGCATTTCTGAAGCATGATGTAGCGCTGCATTGAAAAAGGCACAAATAAACCCCAAACCCTAGCACACATTTATCCAGTTTGTGAGGCGGATTAATAGAATAACCAATAAAACATGTATAAAAGCTTTAATTAAATCTGATGAAATAAAACTTCATGTTTTATTTATGGACACTCCCAACATGTAAAGGATTCAGGGAGACATTCATTTTACTGCCATTTCGTCCTCATATCTATAATTAAATCCAGGCTGCAGCTCTGGCCCAAAGCAATGCGGCATTTTAAAGCTGGCCTTGGACATTCCCTCCCCCCATCTGCTTTTAATTATAATTACCATCCCCAATACTGATGGCAAAACAAAAGAAAATAAAACAAACAAACAAACAAGGGTTGGTTGTTGCCATTGTGTTTTAAAGCGACATGCTGAAGGAGGATTTCAGGCAGGCGGGCGTGTCCTCTATTTCCAGTTTTATTCTGTACCAAGTGCACAATCCCTTCATTTTACTTTTGACATAAAAAAAGGACTTCATGAAACAAGACAAAATAACTTATGATTATATGAAACATAACTGTGACAAATCACAAAACTATACATATTAATAGAAAAAAGTGTACCTAATTCTTTAAAAGATTTATGACAATAAGCACCAGATGTGCCTCTAGAGTAAAATTGGCCCCATATCCAGGATGATACATGCAGTTCATTTCTCTACGTGAGTGTATATAACTATGTACAAGAGTCTGTGTGATTTATGGAAAACAGATTTCCACTTTCCCCCCCAAAGTGCTTTATGTCAGCAACATTACACAGGATGCTTTGCTGTCTGTACAAAATAAATCTCTTCTTTTTTACACTCACCTTTTCTCCAATGAGTGCTTTTTTCCCTTTTTTTTTTTTTTTGCTTTATCCATGGCAAAAAAAAAAAAAAAGGTAACCGCAGAAATTCCACACCACTAACAAAAAGTGCCATTAAAAAATGCTGCTATAAAATGACGTGGTCAAAACAGTCCCATAAAATACCAAATAATTAAACTGAACGTTTACAGTCAGTATTTCCAATACTTTAAGGCAACTGGAAAGTCAAGGTTCTCAGATGTGGGAGGGATGTGAATTTATCCCTGTTCAGAACTGGTATTAGTGTCCTAGTGTGCTTGACAGCTGGTAATTTAAAAACAACTGAGCAAAACCAACACTCTGTTATCAGTGGAAACTATGCTGTGATCTACTGAAGGCTTTTTTTTTTCCATTTTATAATCATTTCTGTAATTTTGGGGAGACACGGGTAAAGGGAGCTACCCTGCAGGACCAATATTTAAATAATATTTAACAGCTGATCAGAGGCTAAATTACAACTGACGTTTTGATGCAGTCCCTTTAGGGAATTAAGACAATGCAGCAAATTAAATGTCTCTAGGCAGACTGATTTTTCTTTCTTTCTTTTTTTTTTTTTTTTAAAGTAATAGGATAATTGGCTCCGGGCTGTGTGTGTTTTCACAAGCACTAGTTTTTTTTTTTATAAAAAGAAGAATGACAATCTCTGTTCAGATGTTTATGAAAATGGTTACATATCAAGACTAAAAAGGCCAGGAAATGGAAGGGAATCACTTTTTTATAGTTTCCACTTACACTGCTACAAAAGTAATGATGAAAGCACATACAAATCTCCCGCAATGCTTTGAAAGCAAGCAAGGGACAAATTTTAGGATCAGGAGAGATTCTAGAATGTAAGAAATAATGTGTGTAGTTTGAAAGGAAGCTGAATGTCTCATGTCCTGAGGCCCTGATATGAAACCCGCAGCCATGGGTAAACCTGAGGGGCTGCTCTGAGCCCTGCTTCCCACAGCCCCTCTGACAACATAAATGTCCCCCAGGGCCTGGGCCTCTGATTTCTTCCCGCGGATGGAGGTCTGCTGCCTGGCCCTTCCTTGGAACCTCCTAGCCCAGGTGAGGCAGGCAAGGGGCAGGGTCCCTGTGAGATGCCACAGTAAGATCAAAGCCTGGCTCCCAAGAATCTCCTCCCAACCAAAGGAGGAGGTGAGCTCCGTGGTGTCTGAGGGCCAGCTTCTTGTTTTGCCCTCCTTCCCCCTTACTAATTTAAAGGGTAGGGCTGACAACATCCACCACAATAACAATCTTGTCTTTTTGTCTTTTTTTTTTCAATGCACAAATATGTATTTTGGATTCCTCCTAAAGGTTTCCATATTGAAGAATGGATAAATGGTCTCTCTGAAGATACTGAGTTTTCCTTTTAGTTTAGAGTGTGATAGAGGATGTATGAGTATGAGGGATGTGACCTACGAAGCCAGTGTTATGTATGTGTGTGTCCTTGCTTAGGCCAACTGACACAAAGTCTGTGAGGATGGTATTTTACGTGCACCCTGAGAGCTCATTTATAAAGGAAGCCTGGTGCACATCCTTTTGGAGAGTGGACTACTGATCTCTTTTGTAGACTTCGATGTCTGCATGATAGCTTTTCTTAGAACACAGCCCTCTAGTCACAGAATCAGGATTGACCAAGTGCACAGTCAGAATGAAATTCACACTTGGCTCTTTCCTCCTCTCATTTGACTGCATGTTGGAATGAACTCCCGAATCAGGTGGAGCCAGACAGGAAGGACCCATCTGTCCAGATGTGAACTGCCAGGGGATCCCAAGGCTGACACCAAGCCGTTTCATTGCCTTGTTGAAGAGCGTACTGATGTCAGCGTAACAAACAGCATGTTTCACTTTTGTTCAGAAAACATTTTTAGAAAGACAAAAGAAACTGTGAAATGTCATTCAGTACCAGAATGTCACAATTTACCAGGTCTTAGGGTTTGGCCAATTTTTCTAGCCTATGCCCTAAGACTTGGGAACTTTTCAATAGCTTTGTAAAGGTGTTGTAGGAAAGCAATTTTCTATTTAGGGTTGATATAAAATAGCTAAGTGCCCTATGAAAATTCTAGGTTTTCAAACCAGACATTCAGAAAAAGGATTGCTTTCTTCTGCCTACCTTCCCAAGAGTTGATGGTCAGATAATAGCGGGGGTGGGCATGTCTGACCCACAGTCAGGAGAGGGCAAGAAGGTTGCAAAGAGAGGGTGGGCAGAAGGACAGGGAGAGACAGATGAATGGAGAGCCTGAAGGAGAGGACACCAGGCACAGTCACCGGTATCAGGCATCCCTTGTTTGGTTATCCAAGAGGGCCCAGGCACATGGCTGTGTGTCCCTGTTCTCATACCTTCTGGTATTGCTCTGAGCAGAGCACAGGTGGAGGCAATGGGCCAACCAGACAAACAACCTTTTTCTTTGAACAAGGTCTTCCAGGTGGAGCTGCTGAACAGTCAACCTGCTATATAGCACTGGCCACAAGGGCTGTGCCCACCCTGTCTCCCTCAGGTGGCCTTTGCTAACTGCAAAACCCACATTCCAGGGTGGGGCCAGGCAGAGCTACAGCTGTGCAAAATGTATGTAACTGAGGTGATTAAAATAATAAATTCCATCAAAGAACAGACCTCTAAATATTTTTTTCCTTTTAAAGTAGATATATCACAAGTCTTTAAAAACAAACATAGGTTGCTAAAGTATAAAACCTTATTCGGCTGTTGGAGAAACATTAAGAAGCAGCTGGTTAGCATGTGGCTATCTAAAAGGAAAGGCAAACGGGGAGTTTCCAGGAGTTGAGACTATACTATGCTTTGGACACGGATTTCCCTCAAGTGCCCGGCTCAGCATCAGCTGCGAGGCAGAGCGCTGGGTGAGGCAGCTATTGTGCCTCAGGCAACAGGGTTGTCCTTCCCTATTTGGAGTATTTGGCCAAGGTCATCCCCAAATTGCATTTTCAAACCACATCCTTTCATTGGTGTCCTTTGAGGATTGACAGCCAGGAAGTAACAGGTATCCAGAAGAGTAAGACTCTAAATTCCCTTTGAGAAGACAGTCCCACTGGTCACCTGGTCCAGCAAACCCAGAAGAAAAAGGAGCAACCGTGAACCTTCCTGCAAAGCCAGCTCTGACCATCCAGTCCTGCCCACTGAAGACCCAGCAGTGACTCTGTAGGTTCTGCTGACTGGGCTGCCATCCTTCCCTGTGCAGTCTGCGAGAGGACGAAAACAGAAGGCATCAAGCAACAAGACGGTCAGATGCGCAGTAGAGGCCGAGGGAGCTTCTAGCCTTCTGTGTGGACAGAGGAGAGCTGGCTGGGACAGCGGTCCATGGCGCCGAGCTGCAAGAATGCGGCATCTTCAGGACCACTGCGGACAGACTCCCCAAAGAGGCTTGAGGAACTGGAAGGCAAATCGTACACTGGAAGAGAAAGAACACAGGCAGTCAGTAGCTACTGCACAGCACTCACCACCGAGCAGCGCAGTGAGCAGGTCCCCTGCTCCCCTGGGCTAACGAGGCACCCACGCTGGTCTGGGCCTTCCTGGGGTCTCTGTCCTCAGGGACTTTACTATGGGAGGACACTGGCTTGTAGGCTGCTTCTCAAACATGAATTGGGACAAAAATACAGGAGTATAGAAAAGTGTTCTAGGGAAGGGGGAGGTGGTCTCAAGGAGGCAGTGACATCAAAATTGAGTCAGAAAAGAGAATGGAATTTTCACAGACAGAGAGGGAAAGAACATTCCAGAAAAAGGAAGCAGCAAAGAGAGAGAAAAGGAGACATACAGAGTCCAAAGGGCTGGCAACTCTCAGGTGGAGAGCATCTCAGGGGGAAATGTGATGGGCAGGTCTGGAGAGCTTGATGGGGCCACCATGGGGGCTTCGAATGCTGTGCTGGAAACTATTTCAGGGATTTGTGCAGGAAAGTGGTGTATTTTATCCTTTGGTTTTGAAGGGCAGAATGATGAAGGTGAGGAACAGAGCCAGGGAGATGTACAGAAAGCTGATGCCACAGGGTGGGAGAAATCTGATGGCTCCTGCACTGGGGTGGAAGTGGGGTTGGAGGGGGCTGAAGAGGAAGATGTGGAAAAGAGACAGTTCAGGGATAGTTCAACAGGACTTGATGGGGTCATGTGTTGGGTTTGGTCCAGGCCGGTCAGGGGAAACCCACCTGCTCTGTCCTGCTGCTTGGCCCTAGTGCCTAAGTCCCAGACACCCAACACACCTGTAATGCCCGAATGAGTTGAGAAAGCTCTGTGGAAAACATCAAAACCCGCCTGGCCCACGGATGTGGGGACCAGGCAGTCCTCGAAGGAAGGCACCACACCACAGGAGCTGCCAGGCGGCACGGTTCTCTGGGAGTCAGGGTAATGCGGGGGGCAGAACGTCTGCAGCTGCCCATAAAATCCTGAAAGGCAAGCATGGCACTGAGCTCCTTTAGGGTCCCACAGTCCCACAGGCCATTCCAGTCCAGCTAGAGCCACCTCCAGCCTGGCTTCATGTGACAGTGCCATTAACTCTTACAGCTGCCTGTAACATCTTCCATGCAAGCATTTGGAATGCACCATTTGGGCTGAGGCTCTTCTACCTTAGAGGGGGTTCACGGCTTGTTAGCTCATAGTATTTTCATCTTGTGCTTTGTTACCTGAACTGAGAGAGCTTCTTATCTTCTTTAAACTCTCTGGAGATTCTCGGACACAGAAGGCCTGACCTTCAGGGGATATTCCTACCCCAGTCCCTCCTACCAGGTTTTCAATGCATCTTCCTTCACTTCCTCGATCCTATATTTTATTTTTGTTTTCTCACTTGCAGAAGAATGCAGAATGCTTAACCTTGAACAAGGTCCACGGGAAAAAAATGCATCCATCTGTCTTTCCAACAAACAAATTTATATATATGCATATGGTCCTCCTTATTTTGAATAGGTACATAGTATTCCAGTTGGATGGAACACTATGTGCTATAATTTATTTAATGATTATTATTGTTATTTGCAGTAAGTTGGAAACTGGAAGCGAATAATATAATAAAGAAACATGGATAAAGATTTACAAATATTTGAAAATAAGCATTGATCTTTTGGTAATTTTATTTCAACTATCCCTTTCAATTTTCTTCTCATTCAGTGGCGTTTTCCTTGGGGTTCTATGTCATTCTTTTCTATGATCCACAAGCCTTTCAAGACACCTTACCTTTTCCTTCTTTCTCCTTGCCTCCTGATAAAGTTAAGCCAGTGGATTATTTTCTTAGAGTATAATGTGCTTTTAAAAATATAATAATAAAATGATAATCTATGCTTTACTGAAGACAGAGTTGTGGCTCTGCTGCTTTCTAACTCCATATAGCATTGTGTCTGTTTCCTCAACTGTAAAATGTGAATCTCATTATCTACTTCACAGAGCTATTGTGAAGATTAAATGAGTCATTGCATAAGGAAGTCCATCTAAAATGTTTTAAAGTGCTTTATAAATGTCACTTATTGCTGATATCACTATTCCATTTTTGATGGAAAAAAAAATGAAGAATTAAGTGCCCCAGGATTCCTTCCACAAATACTAAACGGAGATCTTATGTTCTTCTGCAGAACATAAGAAATTCTGTGCTGAGATTGTCATCACAGTGCTCATGATCATAACAGAAAACTGAAGAGCTGAAATGGCCAGTGAAAGAGGATAGTTAAGCAAATAGGGGCCCATTTACATGATGGAAATATTAAATAGCCATTGAAACACTTATAAGGAGTTTTTAACAACATGGAAAGACAGTTGTTAGGTTTAGTTTAAAAAAAAAAAAAGCAAGATACAAAATGAATATACAGACAAGGCTCAGTGATGTGAGTCTTTGTATTGGATAATGATGGCAAGGTCCCATGTATGTAGTTGTCTTTGGGTGTTTATTTTTTGCCTTCATATTTTTCTGAATTTTAATAGTGGTGAAGAGCAAGCCAGATGTGCTGGGTTCAAATCTTAGCTCAATTACTTAACAGCTATGTAGGGCTCACACATTACTTAGCTTCTGAGTGTCTCTGTTTTCTAATTCGTAAAATGAGTTTAATAGGAGCAACCGCAATCTCTGAGTTTTGGACAGTGAGTTACTATTTATATATTGTATAGTTGTGTAATATACTAGTATAATTAAATTGTAAATATTATATAATAGACTTTAATAATACAGCGTGTTATTAAGTGTGTTATAATTATCAAAAGATCATAATACTCTGTACAATTTACATAATGTATATGTGTCTGCTAAATAAAGGAAAATAAAAACAGTACTTACTTTACAATGACAATATAGTTCTCAAATATAAAGTGTATTGAGGCAAGTGAGATTTTTGAAAAGACAATAAGTCCTTCACTAGTAGCCAAATTTAAGAAAGAACACAGTAGCAGGCAAGTGGCCTACCTTCAGTTACCAAGTGGAATCTTCTAGAAGATTCTTGGCCCACTGGAGACCTGGGTTGTATACCTCTCACCCATGGTTACTAGATTCTGCACTAATTTCTGATTTCTCCATTCACTCTAGTGGGGGCTCTAAACAGCAGCATGTTTGTGTGGTCTTAGGGAACTTGGGATGTGGAGCTGTGCAGTTAGATAGTTTCTTGCACTGATCTTGACTCGGGTACCTAGTGGCCAGGCACAGGGAGACAGGGATAGCCATGAGGAGAAAATGTTACCATGAACTATCATGGTTGATCTGTTGGAATGTAATGTCTCCTCATTGAGCAGAGTAGACAATGTCTGCTATCTATTCCCCTATGCCAGCTCTGCTCCTATTTGTCACCCACAAATTCCTTGACAGCACTCCTTAGTATAATATCACCCTTCCAAGAAGACATTTTTCACTAAAGTCCCACACCTCTACAAATAGGGACATTCATCATCTGGGACAATGACAGAGACTTTCACTGGCTTTTTGTGGAAACCAATTTATCCTCCCTTTCCTATCTTCTCTCCTGTTTCTGACAGAGAGCACAGAAATGTCACATGGCTTCAACCCATACTCAAGTGTTGTAAGGTGGATGAGTATAAGAGGTTTGTGATGTGGTAAAATATACCCAGTGAAGTTAAATATTAAATCTAACATTCTGGGCTCCATCTCCCAGTCTGGATCTGAGCACCGAGGGCAGAGGAGACTATAATAATTCCTGCCTGTGGGTGTCTTGGCTGACACAAGAAACTGTCAAAACCAGAATGGCCCCGCAAGCATGTTTTATCACTCTAACAGCCAACTCAAGAAAAGAAAATCCTCTTTATAAAATCCCTCCGTCCAAGTAGCCAGTTACTAGCAGAGCCAAATACATTGGCGTGGATGGTTGTGGTCACTTGAATCAAAGAGTTTTAACATATTCTCTTCCCAGAGCTATTTCCATAAAACTAACAAAATTAAAAAAGAAAATTCCATTAGGATCTTGCCACACACACAGAGTCAGAGACAGCCTAACTCATTTTCTGATGAATGGCTCCTGTATTCCAGCCATTGGATTTCATGTAGCAAATTTGGAAAGAACACTGCTTCTCGGACCCAAAGCAAAATGAGGCAAGATGTTAACACATTCTGTGGGCATAAAACCTAAGAGTGACGGCAAGGTCAGCCAATCTGCCAGTCCGAAGTCAACAGTAGTTATCAAGTACAGATTAGGGTGCCGTTCAGGAGACCAAAGAAACAGAGGACACACCCTGGACTTGGAGGACAGATAGTGCAGTCAGAGCGGGGACACATGCATTCACCATCAGTGTAAGAACATAGACGTACGTTGGCAATAAATGTTAGTTATTATACTGGTTGCAAAATCGCCCCTCCACTTGAAAAATTATTTTCTCTCCAAGAAAGGAAGAGGGGAGGCATTTGCAGATAAACGTCATTCGACCTCAACTACAGCTCCTGAAGGTCAAGGAGACTCATTCTTTCTCCTTTCATTTTGGGAAGCCTTTTTGTTTTCCCTTCTAAAAACAAACTTGTTTTTCTAATTATAAAAATGTTTGAAGCTAATGATACCAACTAGAAAATGTATATGAGTATAAACAAAGAAAGGAAAAATTATCTTTATTTCCATGAATCAGAAATGGCCACACACACACACACACACACACACACACACACACACACAGAGTTTCGTTTCCTGTTTTCCCCTCTAATATTAATTCTGAGTTTCATCACATATCAGTGAAATTCATTCCTAAAAAGCCTTTCTCTCTACTGTGTCATGCGGGTCACAGGTGTCTCCGTGATGATAGTGTAGATCATGAGTTCAGGGTCACTCTCCTGAAGCTGGGTGTGGATTTCCTTCCCTAAGAGGAAGGGGAGTGAGGGAGGTTAGAGGGCAAAGGAACTGCATGACTAAATATGATAATAGAAGGGTATTCTCCAGGGCGGCACTGTCCAGTCAACGTTCTGTGATGATGGACATGTTCTCCATGGGTCTCGTCCAATACAGTGGACATATGTGCTTATCAAGTCCTTGAAATGTGGCCAGTGTGACTGAGAAGCTGACTTGTACATTCTATTTGATTTTAATTAATTCAAATTTGAATTGGCACACTTGGCTTGTGGCCACTGTATCAGATAGCACAGCCCTAGTGCAACCTGAATTCCCAGGTGGAACAGACTGGAAATGTTTCTAATTAATTGACTGAAAGAAAAACATGTGACCCACCATGATTTTAAATAAAATATGATACATGATTAGATTCCTGGCCTTTGAGACAGAAAGTATATTAGAGTTTCTATTACATCTATCTTTTCCTTACAAATTTACCACTTCGGTCTTCACAGAGGGAAGCAGGATACAAATACATCAGTAAGTAAATAATTACCACTCAACTCGTGGCCCTCAAGAGATTAAGCAGCATTTTAGGCTAAGTGTCAAAGCACTTCAACTCTCCTAGAGGGGCTACTTTCTCTTCTGGAAGCTGCAGGAACAGAAGGAAACAGGTTACCTACTTTCTTTACCTCAGACCACAGGCCCAACTCATTATACACACTGGGGGTGGCCACATGCCCAGGCAGGTCTCCATCTTCCATACCATACACTGGGGGGTACGCCAACACAGAAGGTTCTACCCAACTGTTGATACACAGGCATAGCAGTTAATACCATCCTCCTGTACTTCTCAAGGTGTTAAGTCCTCTGTGCACTGAGTAGGCTTGTTTAGGTAGCAGATTACTCTGCAAAACAAAATTCTTGTTTTCTTTTAAGGTGAGGCTGGAGAACCAATGGGCACCAGGAAAAAATGCTGGATAACACAACAGACCTTTCCCTATAGCAGGTACGGCCTAAACTGATGAAATTGACAGATCCACAGGCCACATAAAGCAGCAGGAGCCCCTCACGAGTATCAGGAAGGTCAGGAAGGCTGCCTAGAGAGCTGCTTCTCCCACGAGAGTGTGGCCCAGTCAGGCATGGCAGGATCCACAGGGAGGCTCCTCCTACACAAAGCCAGGGGCCCCAGACCTCTTAGTAGCTGCACATGGGAAAAACGCTTCAACCCCAGGTGACCCAGCTGTAATCAGTTCAGGGATCCAGGCCAAGCACTGTACTTTTCCCCAACTACCCAAATTTCAGGAGTCATCTGTTTCTTTTGACTTTTCAGAAGAAACAGTGACTAATGTGTGCGCTTGCCTTTACTGCCGCTGTGTTTTTGTAAAATGAGGATGTAACAGCATCTACTTGGACCATCACCACAGGGATTAAGGAAGGTTCGTTAAAGACTATCCAAGTTAAAGTGCTGAGCACACTCCTAACACCAGCTCACACTCCATAAATGTCACTTTTCGTTTCTCCTTCTCTGCTCTAACACTCACTTTCTATTCTTTCATTTGCATGACAACTGTTTACTGTTTACTAAGCACTTACTCAAGCGCTGGGGACACAAGCGTGTATAAATACACTCCACGCCTCCTTGGAGCTTACATTTTAGTGAGAAAGATGATAAATATGTAAAGGGGAAATCAAGGACTGTAATACCATACTCCATATGATAATAAAAAAAGACATTTTCTTTAAAGAATGTATGCCCACAGAGGCAGTTCTCTTCTCCAGAATGCCTTCAAGATAGGAAGAAGGAAAAACAACCCACAAAGACGTTTGGGCAATGGTTCTCCTTGTCTGACCCTGTCCCGTGTGAGCAGGTACAGGAAGGAGGCTGTGCCCCAGCTGTGCTGAGGACCAGCCTGGCACAACAGTTTTCCTGCCAGCGGTGCTAAGCAGCTCCCACCTGGGCAGGAGAACAAGCAGATATTAGCGGCGGGGGTGGAGTAGGCAGCCCCTCAGTTTTGCGGTGGCTTGGCTGTTCGCTAGCCAAGTGGAAGGAAGGATGTATGTTATGAGCTTTATGGCTCTAATCATTTTTCCACAGAATCTACAATTTTGTGGGTTACTTTAGGAAATGTAACAATTTTGGCCGCAGTGTATGATGGCTGTGTATGAAGGGACCCCGGCTGAGCCTACGTGGTGAGCAGGTGGGCTAAAGTCAGAAGCTGAGAGACAGAGATATATAAAGAAGACGCTTAACCACCCCCACTCTCCTTGGCTCCTCAGATTTCTTTTTCTCCAATATTCTTATGGCTCTTTGTGGATTCCCCTTGACCAACCATCTCTGAGTACGTCCTATAAACCAAGTCAAGGGAAAGGAGAGTGGAAGAGACTTTCCTGAGCCAACTCACTCCTTAGGTGGTGCCCTCTGAGCTCCAGCAAGAAAAGAGCCACATGCCAACTGTGACAGCCAAACACAGGCAGTTCCACACTTCTGCAACCGACTTCCATCATCTCATCCTTTTCCTACTCTGGCTCCTCCTCTTCTTTCTCCTCTTCTCCATGTCCCCTATTTTAAGGAACAATCCCACCATTCCCCCTCAGTTAGGCAAACCTGGATATGGAGGGCCCCAGCCTAATTTCTAAGTTTAGAAGTTTCTGGCCACTTGGAAAAGAACTCACTCTATGTCTCTGAATGGCTTTATAAGTGGGACTATCCCCAGAGAATGGGGGTATCATTGTTGAATTCACTTTAGGGGCATCCAAGTCCCATATGCTCCAACCACTTTAACCAAAGGCACTGACCTATGACAAGTCTGAGAAGGTGGCTATTTTCAACAAGTATTGACTAGTACTCTGCCAGGACTCTCAAACTGCTAACTAAGAAGAGCCAAAGGATTCTTGGTTCCCAAACATAAATTAACTTTCCGAAATGGGTGGGTGCACTATACATCTCTTAGAACGGTGAATGTCTGGGCCACTGAAACACCAAATGCTGGTGAAGATGTGGAGCAATGGCAGCTCTTGTTCACTGCTGGGGGGATGCAAAATAGCACAGCCATGTACCAACTAAATACTCTTACCACAGACTTCAGCAGTTGGGCCTCTTTGCATTTACCCAAAGGAGCTGAAAATGCACATCCACATAGAAGCCCACACATGGATATTTATAGCAGTATTATTCATAAATGCCCAGACTGGGAAGCAGCCAAGAGTCTCATTGGTAGGTGAGTGGATAAATAAACTGTGGCACATCCAGACAATGGAATATTATTCAGTGCTAAAGAGAAAAATCAGCTAGCAAGTCATGAAAGGACACAGAGGAAACTTAAATGAATATTACTAAGGGGAAAAACCAATTTGAAAAAGCCTGCATGACTCCCACCGCGTGACATTCTGGAAAAGGCAGAACTGTGCAGACAGTAAAAAGATCAGTGGTTTCCAGGGTAGGGGTGAACAGACAGAGGACAGAGGATTTCTAGGGCAGTTACAACTACTCTGTGTGAAACTGTAACAGTGGATGCATGTCATTGTACATTTGTCAAATCCTAGAGAATGCACAGAGTAAGAGTGACCCCTAACACAAACCGTGGACTCCAGACGATAGCCAGGTGCCAATGTAGGTTCATCGATTGTAACAAACGTGCCAGTCCTGTGTTAGATGCTGACATCGGGGGAGGTTGTGTACCTGTGTGTGGGGTTACTGAGGGGGCAGGGGGCAAATGGGAACTCCTGCAAGTTCCACTAAATTTGCTGTGAGCCTGCAAGTGTTCTGAAAAAGAAAGCCTATTTAAAATATAGGTGGACACGCATGACTTTCTATTCCGAATGTCTGTATTATGTGCCTTCCCCCACAAAAATATATGATCCATAAAGGCAGAGAGCTTGTCTGGGTTGTTTACTCCTACATCCACAGCACCAAGAATACTACTTGGTACACAGTAGGCATTCAAGAAATGTTTTTTAAATGAATGAATGACAGGAAATCTTGGTTACTTTAATCATAATTGATTAAAGTAGGCCTTTACTGAAGTGATGCCTTTTTTTCCTCTCCATAAACCCTAGTACTTCAAGGGAGAAGATCCCTCATACTCTGTGTGGGGTTACGGATCACCCCTGGCCACCCCACACTCTGTCACTGCTGAGAAGATGCTTCGGTTTCACTCAGCCTTTCAGCCTTGGGATGCAATGTCAGAGGGTGGAATGGAGGAAGGTTTGCTAAATCAGGGATTCTGCTTCCTGGAGAATCAAAAAAGCATGGGAAAGCAGATGACAAAGACAACAGCAAACATAAGAAGAAATTCCTGCTAAAAATAATCCTTCTCACACTTTGGAAGTGGGAGATTTACTTGGGTCAACCAGCTCTTTCCCAGTTACTCATCTGCTTCCTGCTGAGGTTAAAGCTCGCAATCACTAACCATGATAGATGATGAGACACCCCATCCAATCCCTGAAACAGCCTCTGAAAATACAAATACAGAGAAGGAGGAAGCAAACACTGCTTCTCCAACACTGTGGCTATTTGTGCAGTCCCTTTACTCTCTGGGGAATTCACCTTGCTCTAAATCCTTCAAACACATTCTGTAATCCATGACAGAAGCCAATGAGGAGAAAAGGGGGGAAACATCACTAAGTCTCCAGTAAAGCTCCTAAGGACCAGGAGAATAGTCTCTCGGGTCACATCTTCTCTGTCTGATTCTAGGCATGCAGACTCTTTACTCAGAGAAACGCCTGGGGAATCCTATACTCACTCAATATTTTGCCATGTATAAGGCACACATTTTTTCCCAAATTTTTGAGGAAAAGCTAAGGATACACATTACACTATACATGGTACATAGGTAGTACTGCCCAGCCACTGTGCCCTCCTATCTGGGCCTGCTGGGTGTATGGGGCTCCAGCTAGGAAGGATCTGGGATCTGGTGGGAGTGGGCCAGAGTGGCCTCCACTGAAGGCTGAGATGAGGGGAAAGGGAGGTGGTGGGGCTGGCGAAGTACACCAGGGCTGTGCCATGAGGGCAAGAACTGATCCTGGAGGGCCTGGGATCCCCAAGCAGGCTCCAGGGACCCTTCCCCCGGCTGCCTGCAGGCCCAGGAGCCTCAGAAGCTCTAGGCATGCTAGTCACTCACAAGGCTATCTTCACTGTGCCCAAGGTGGTGGGGAGGGAAGGGCTGCTGGGAGAGAGGAAAGGGGCAGCCTGCACAGAGAGCAGATAGCTGCGGGGGGCAGGGGTGAGAGGCAGTGTGATCTGCACCCCTACCGGGGAGACTTATGTGTCTATCTCAGTGGAGAACCAGCTACTCTCTTGAGGGGCATTTTTCTAAAAGATTGGGCCAGAACCATGAGTGTGCATCATACACGGCAGCACATTTTGCAGGGCAAAATACAGCACATAGTACCTTAGAATCAGGACACCCTCAAGGCTCCTTCTGAGGTTTCAGTCTGACACTTCTGTGTAATTCAAACAAATGTTCCCATTTCACAGGCAAAGAAAGGGAAGCTGAGGGACTGCTGAATACCTCTCCTTTCTAACCAATACTTTGTTTATATGACACCATGTCAATATAAGTGGGAAGCTGATCCAACAACTCTAATATTTCTAAATATCCAGATATTCATGGATTTCCCCTTCATCTTAAAACGCGCAGGCAGCAGAACCGAAACGGCAATTACAGGACCTCCAGAGTCTTCTCACTGGCAGTCCTCTGGCTTTGACATTTTCACACAATATTTGGTTAGTGTTTTACCAATCACTCAGAACTCTGTCCTAAGGAAGGGAAGGAACTAGTATTTGTTTGAAGATAAGCTTTGTCCCAGGTGTTTTATATAGAAAATCTTCATCCTTACAACAACTTTTTAGCTAAATATTATTGTCACTAGTTGACAGACAAAAAGAAATGAAGTTGAAAATAGTTTATCCAAAATCTCATAGCTACCAAATTTCAGAACCAGGACTTAAGCCATGGTTTATTTGGGGACATAGTTCATATCAGAATACTGGGTTTAAGCTCGTGACCAAATCAACTTAAACAAAATCTTGCCATTTTTACTGAGGTCTCTCATTGCCAGGTTGCAGGCAAAGTTAATCCGACTGGGTCTGAGTAACGTTTTAGAAAATACAAACATTCTCATGAGGGGAAAAAGTAATGGATTAATTAGTAAAACTGGTCAAATCAACTAATCACTAAACAATTCTTAAAACCCTCAAGGTTAGAAACAAACCTTTCAGAAATTTCTTACAGTCAGTTTTGTGTTTTAGCTACTATTTTATGTTGATCAGTTGCCTGAAAAGCTTGATAAATGACTTTCCTTCTTGAACCTCATTTTCTTTGAAAATATAATACCCATTTTATAGGGTTATGGAAAACATTATGTATGGCAGTGTTTATAAAAGCAGTTAGTGAATTCTGTGGCACACAGTAGGCTGTCAGTGAACAGTAGCAATTACATGACCGTGAAGTAAGCTTAAACATATATAAAGGCTCTGTGTAACACATATACAGTTGTAAAAGCAAATTTTCTCATATAACCCACCTCAGTATAAAATGATGCTGCTAAGAGGCTGGGCACAGTGGCTCATGCCAAGGTAGGAGACCAGCCTGGACAACACAATGATGCTTCATCTCTGCAAACACATTTTAAATGTTAGCTGAGTGTTGTGGTGCACACCTGTAGTGCCAGCTATCATTGTGCTATGATATCACCATTGCACATTAGCCTGGGTGACAGAGAAAGACCTTATTGCTTAAAAAAAAAAAAAAAGAAAGAACAAACGAAAAGAAGCTACTCTTAAAGGTGAAATATCCACAGTTTGGTTGTCATTTTTGGTGAGGCTCTTGGTCTTAGCCACCAACATCACCCAGGTCTTTACCTGAGCTGTAACTCTACTAAGCTTCCTTCCTTGAAGAGGCAGAAAGCTTGACTCTTCATTTTAGTACAGAGTCTATAAATGGGGAAGCTGCAGGAACAGCTCACAGACTGTGTTAGGAAGACAGATTTTTCTTCGGGCTGAGAACTGAACCAGCTTGCAAAGCACTTGAGCTATTTACGACTGACATTTAAGCAACTACTCTACCAAGAAAGAGGAGAATAATGGAAATAATAACCCTTAAAATCCCATTTAGGCACGTTCTTAGTTATGGAAGCCCGCTGACCATCGGAGCAACCACCTGGTCCTTTTGCCCTTGGACAGATGGTTTGTAGCATGAGGGCTTCTAGTTAGAAAAGTCCACCTGGTTCCAAGAAGCAGGGCCATTTGCATCTACGGCTCCTGCTGCCAGCTTGCAGGCTACAGTGAGATGTGCTCCCAGCGCTGGGCGTTCTTTCCTCTGAGCCCCTCACAGCACTTCACCTGGTCTGCAGGGAACTAGAAACAGCATTTATCAGTGTGAAGCACATGCTGGCCCTCAGGCTTGTATTCTCATTTCCAGGGATGAGGAAGGGGAGGAGGAGGGGGCCTGCCCCTGATATCTGCGAAGGGCTCAGTAAGAGGGTGGAATAGGCAGAGCATGTTGTTGAAAGGGACAATCAGGGAAGGAGACAGAGCAAAGTGGGGAAGAAGGCATGCGTAAAACACTCAGTCAAAAGATGTGATCAATTTCCATTTAAATACCCTCAACCACCCAAAACCCTAGCACACGGTGGCCTACAGTTTCCAAATTCTCAAAATGATAAGCTGCCAAAGGAAACGAATTGCAATGTGTCTCAGAAATTGCATGCATGGATATATACAATTAGAGTAAAATGGCTCAGTGATAAGGCACATTTAGAAATTTCATTTGGAAAACTGAAATTATATGTGTATAAAATCGAGACTCTCAAAATCTATCAAACCTAAGGAATCTGAGATGGGGTTGAAATTCAGCTTTGCCATTTCCTGGCTGTGCAGCCTTGAGGAGGCCATTGCCTCTCTGAGTCTGTGATCCCCTATTTATAAGAGGAAAGGGTGATACTTGTGTGGCAGTGCCATCCTTGAAGCAGGAAGGAGAAGCAGCAAAGGAACAAATGATTCAATGACCAGTTGCCCATGAGTTGCCTCCCACACTCTCATCACCTGCCAGGCTACTCTCTGTAACTCAAAAATCCTGGTTGCAAGTGAAGCCTGGGATGAAGGGTGCAGGATTCAGACACTGTGTATCTAAATCTGATAGTGGTGTGAAGCAGGCACTGCCCACTGGGTAAGGTTGGTAAGAATAAGTTGGGACTCTTTCTAAGAGTGTAGACTTCTCACTGCTGGCCCACACACCCCTACTGTAAGGGGCTGCAAGGACCAAATAAAATAATAAGTGTGGAAATATTTTGCCAACAGTAAAACCCACCAGAAATTCTAGCCCCTACTGTCTTGCTATGGGGCCTGAGGTAAAGCTGCCCATGGTGGTGTCAGGCTCTTTCCCATAAAGCTCACAAGCAATCTTTTGACTTAGGAGTACTTGGGGCTAAACCAGAGAAAGGTGAGCATGGTGAGGAATGAACACTTAATTTTATTTGCCTTGTTCTTTCCAAGCAAACTTTGCTGTAAGAAAGGTCTAACAGAGAAGAAGATTCCAGACTGAGATTTAAAGGGATGTTAAAAGGAAATGGTGCGGCATCTCAATTCCCTTCGGTGTACCCTGAGTCCATGAGAGCCATCTGCTTCTCTATAGCTTCTTCAAGGCCGTCCCAGGAGATAAAGAAAGATGGATGGTGGAGAGTATTCACCTCCTCAGCCACATGAGAATTGCTTCTTTTGGATTGTCTCTGATTAGAAAGCCATGGGGAGAAGGGCACTGAGCCTACACTTAGGGTCTAGGCCAATGATTCTAAAAAATCAGCTCCACCTAGGCAGGGATTTTAAACTTGCACATAGCTGGACTCTGGCAGATGTAGTGAATCAGAAGCTCAGGAAGAAGGACCCAGCATTCTGTGTGTTTAACAAGGTATTTCTTACTTCAAAGTTTGAGAGCTTCTAAGAATATGTTCAGATGATTTATGAACACCTGAAAGTTTTCCAAATGAAATACCAATTAAAAACAAAAAACACGGGCCAGTGCTGATTTCATTTAAAATGGGGAAGGAGAGCTTTTCCCGCTAGCATCTTTTCCCCTCGGGCTGGCACCCAGCCCTTTCTGCCAGAACCTGAGGCTCTTGAGGATAAAATGACTGCTCTAAACTAAAGTGGCCTTGAATTACACACTCAGCAGACTTGGATCCAGATGACTGGCCTGTCTCTCACTTGTCAGTTCTTGGTCAAGGTGAAATCACAGAACCTCATTTGAATGACTCAGAGGCTTGATCTCACTGTTGGCCCCCTACTGATCTTGTGGCCTA
The DNA here is from genome assembly GCA_963574575.1 of Galagoides demidoff. Taxonomy (NCBI): domain Eukaryota; kingdom Metazoa; phylum Chordata; class Mammalia; order Primates; family Galagidae; genus Galagoides; species Galagoides demidoff. The sequence goes on from CAUYQV010066551.1 coordinate 37,374, forward strand.
GACTTTTGTTGTGTAGCTATGAGAAAACGCCCACGTTATATCTGCTCTACCACCTAGGTAACTTTTTGCTTCTCCAAATCTGAATCTGTGATTATACAAATTTCCAGCTCTCCATTACAAGAGTAGACTCCATCTCCCTCCTGTCAGTGATGCCACGACTTAACTATTTCTCCCCCTGAACCACTGCCTCACCGCTAAGGCTCCATTACATACCGTCAGGCCTCCCCAAACCTACCACTTAAACCATCATGTTGAGATTAAATGTAGGCTTGAAGTATGAGTACAGAAATCTACATGTGGCTTTGAGACAGCAGAGTGGATGTTGTATTTGTGAAACCCGACAAATCTCACTGGATCCCAGGAGCTCTAGCACCTTCTTCCATCTGGCTGCCAGGAAACTTGCTTTTTCATTTTGTCACACCTTGTGCATATTAATCATTAATAAGGACAATCTGATTTATGATCTATCATCTCCACTTTACCTGTAGACAGACTTCACTGCTACCTGGGAGGCCCACTCTGGTGAGTGTGTCTAGTCTACAGAACCCTTCCTTTCCTGCTTAATCTCATTCCACTATACACAAAACTCTTAATTTTAAGGATGTATTAGGCATCGCAAAATAGTCAAGTGCTACAAGAAACAAATAGATGACAAGATTCCATGCCTACACATGGTCCAAGAGGAATATTCTTTGATGACTGAGTTCAAAGGCTTTGCTTGTCAGGGAATACACCCTACTAAGTAACATCACAGACTCTGGATACCCCTCAGATGTTAAGTTTAGGACAGGCAGGGATTTTTGTTCATTTTCTCTGTTGATATACCTTTCACACCTAAAAAAGCCTAAAAAAGGACTTGGCACAAAGTAGGAGGGAATAGATGAATGAATGAGTGATATTCACGGCTCGAGCCGATGGTGAGTAGAGTCACAACTGAGCTCAGAGGTTCTGCTCTATGAACCTTGTTATACAACAGTTCAGAAAATAATGTGACTTCCCTTTCCCTTGCTAATTTATTTATTTATTTATTTTTGATGGAGGAAGAAACAAAGGTGATGAAAATATTCTGGAACCCGTGACCTGAAGGGTTTGCTGCTCTGCCTCTTACTTTTCTGCTTGATGACTGAGAGGCTACTGGGCTTGAAGAGAGAAAACAGAGGAGCAGGAAAACTGAGCAACTCAACTCACCCACAGAACACTTTATGCTGCATTAGTAGTTGGGTGAGCTCTTTGATTTTGGAATGGGGCTCCCCATGTGGATATCACAGAGCTTACTCAGCTCCTCTGAACTTCATCTTGAAATTGGGGTCAAAATATATTTCTTACTCTCTTCACAAGATTATAATGAGGATGCAGTACTCATGCAACAAATATTTTATTGAGCAGTTTCTACATACCCACAGGTAGCGGGTACTAGTAAAAATTATAAATGTAAGAGTAATTTACATAATACATAATTTTCAAATATAAGTGTAGGCACTGCCACTGACCTCATTAATGCTCATAAAAATGTGGCATTAGCACAGAACCACAGATGCAAAGAACCTTGAAATGGGTTGGCTAATTCAGAGTTCCTGAATCATTCTACTCTAACGACAAGAGAATTTAAGAACTTGCCTTGGGATGTGTGATAGGACGTTGAGTTTGGTGACAAAATGTAAGAAGGGAGAATTTGATAGTTACCTTAAATGATTTGGAAAAATGCCTGGCTATATTTCAACAGACTTGCATTTTGTTAAGGTCTAATTCTCAAAGACCTCGTACAAAAAATGTAATGGAGAGTCTGAGCAATCTGGTTAGAGAAGGAAAATCCTGTCATCAGAAGGAGCATGCAGCTCGGCGCCTGTGGCTCAATCGGCTAAGGCGCCAGCCATATACACCTAAGGTGGCGGGTTTGAATCCACTTCGGGCTCGCCAAACAAAAATGATGGCTGCAACCAAAAAATAGCCAGGCATTGTGGCGGGTGCCTGTGGTCCCAGCTATTTGGGAGGCTGAGGCAGGAGACTCACTTGAGCCCAGGAGTTGGAGGTTGCTATGAGCTGTGATGCCATAGCACTCTACCCAGGGGGATAGCTTGAGGCTCCATCTCAAAAAAAAAAAGAAGGAGCACACACAATTTTAAGTAAACCAATGAGAAATGAAAAGAAACTGACAATGTCTTGCAACATTGCTGAGCTCAGGTGATCTGAATGAGGGTAGATAAAGCCAGTTCTGGTGTTTTATTGTCTCTGTTGTTTTGTTTTATTAACACAGTGGCCTCACCAGTAACCCGGATGTTCCTGATGTGTGGTTGTTTCGTTTTCCCTTTTCCTTTAAGGAAGCTCCACTCATAGCTATTCACATTTTTTTCTTCTAACCTACCAATTGTTAATCATATTTACAAGGAAAGTTCCAATAAAAAATACAAAAACTGGGTGGCGCCTGTGCCTCGGGGGTGCTGAGGGCGCCTGTATATGGAGTGCTGGCCTCATATACAGAGAGTGGCAGGTTCAAACCCAGCCCCAGCCAAATTGCAACAAAAAATAACTGCCTGTTGTGGCGGGCACCTGTAGTCCCAGCTACTTGGGAGGCTGAGGCAGGAGACTCGCTCGAGCCCAGGAGTTGGAGGTTGCTGTGAGCTGTGATGCCATAGCACTCTACTGAGGGTGATAAAGTAACACTTTGTCTCTAAAAAAACAAAAAAACAAAAATTAAGAGACATAGATTGCCATTAACATGTTTAGCTCCTCTGAAGAGTCTAACAGAGCAGCTACTAAAATGAAATTATTAGAAAAATATTTAATTGATTTTAGGAGCTCCATTCCTTAAAGGGTAAATTTCATGTGTTTTCATCTATAAGACAGAACATTTTCTTCTGGAAAGATGTCATTATTCTCCCTAAAGAGTGAAAAAAGCACTAAATGTATAAGATTGCTTATACAGTTTCCTAAAGATGCCTGTAATTTAACTGGCAGAGAAGTCCCAATAGTCAATCAAATGGAGATTTCCTGGATACTTGCTTCTCATCAATAAACCTTTGAGTTTAAATTAGGGAAACAAACTGTCATGCCACAAATGACACGGTAGGTAAACTGCTGAAATAAAATAAACACCCAAGTCCCAGTTCCTGTTATTTAATCCCTGTTGTTATTACAATTGCCTTTAGTGTTCAATGAAAAGATGTTCAGTCTCATGACTAACTAAAGGAATTTCACTACCCCCTATTCAGCACCAGCTCACCAGCTGTATCTCGGGTATCCTCTTTTAAAACGCAAATCCTCAGGAGGAGTGCTATTAATCTATTATATTTACCTTAACACGGGTATGTAAGCGAATTAGGAGGTTATCCCATGTCCTCTGGAGAGAGGGCTTAAGTTGGTCAGCACAGGGTATCTAAACATGGGGGCAGAGAGGTGTCCAGAGACAAGAAGGGCCCTGGGAACTTGACTGGAAGTCATATTTTTGCCAAAGGCTGGCTCCACCAATCAGTCTGGGAAGCCATGAGCAAAATCCCTTTCTTCCTCTTTCTCTTCTTTCCTTTCATTTATATTTATTCAATGGACATTTATTAAACCCTTACTGTATGCAAAACCTTGTGAGAAGATACAGTCCTTGTCTTGAGGGCACTGACGATGTAATTAAGATGGATGTTTTCATGCCCTTATTGATCAAATGGCACAGGAATCTGGTGGGCTTAATCTGCGTGTGTGCGTGCTTGTTAATTATGTATGTAGATTCTTCACAGTTTAGTCATTTCCAGGATCAATCGTACCAATAGCTTTTCTATCTCACAGTCCTCCCACAAAACCCAACATGCTGAAATGCTGCCTGTAGCCCCCCCACACACCTAAATTTAACTTTTGTTTTTTAGAATGAGCACACTGTCAGAATTTATCAAGTGCTACTTATGTAAAACTGTTCTTGGAGTAATTTCGTAGTAATTAAGTATGCAAGAGCAATTAAGGATTTGTTTGAATCTAATCATCAATCCCTAGTACTATATAAGCATTAATAGCATCACGGCTGATACTGAAAATTATTCCTGATTATGACTGCTGATGATAACATCAGAATAACAGAGTGCACTCACTCGGCTCATTTCTTTTGTGACTATGTCACAACTTTCTCAGCAAAGTCTGTTACCCTGTTGATTTACAATCAATTATGTTTCTCTTCCTGAGAGTTCAAGAAGTTGTGACATACACTTAAGTTCTAAGGAATATGACTGAGAGACTTGTTGCTTCATTGTTTCACAACCTCACAAGGCAGCTGTGACTAGACTTCCTGTAGAGGGGAATGTTTACCGTCTTTAAAATCTGCCTATAAAAAAATAACCTTTACGGATTTAGAACTATAAATCCCCAGCACTGAGATCCATCATGGCTACCTCCCATAGGCCTCTTCCCGTGAGCTGTTGTTGCCCAATCATGGTGAGTAAACAGCCAAGAGAGGAAGAAGTTAGTTAAACTGTACCTGCCACCTCATTGCCATTTAAATATCAATGCTCTGAGACTCCTATAGTTTGAAAGATGCTTTGGCTTTTGGGTAGGACAAGCCATTTACAATGCGTTTTGTTCTTAGAGGCCTGTTGGTAGCTGGAAACCCTTTGTTTCCCAGTGCAGTCAATTTGAACTGGGCTGACAAGCTTATAGCTCCATACTGAGGCAGGAAAATGCCACCATTGTCTGGGAGCTGACTGGCCTGCTTTTGGGGGGCTTACAGGCAGGGCACGCTTTAAATCATGAGAAAGACAGCTTAGGAACCGCGGGAGCCGTGACCCACAGGGAAGGCTCCTGCTTCCCGCCGCTGCTGTGCCCATATCAAATGGTCCTGGCCGACAAGGCAAGCTCCATGGTGTTTTCCTAATGAAACCTAATAACTGGACCATGGATGACAGAAGTCTTTGTGTTGGACCCTGGAGACTCTGGAGGGGAAAGCAAGGGCTAGCAGAGGAAAGTACAGAAACAGAATAGAAAGGATGAGAGGGGCAGAAAATGCAGCAGAGCCCTCAGAAGGAGGCCTCTGAGTTGACCGCGCTTTCCAGGAGGCCGTATGAATGCATCTATGGGGCTGGGTAGTACTCGTCCCATTTACGAATCAGAACACTACCCAGACAGTGAGTGTCAGGCAGACCCTAACATCTGCCTATCCAATAAACGTGAACAGAACCCCATTTTTGTTAAGCGTGGCAATGCACAAAAATACCCACTTTCCCCACCTTCCTTGCACGTGACTAAGCCTCTCCACCCTCCTCTCTGCCTGAAACTGGGCCGAGATGTGTACAGTGTCAGCCCTTGTGATATGACCAGGAGGCTGGAAAGTACCTGTTACAGAGGACAGAGCAGGGAGTTGGGGGGAGGCTCAGAGGTCCTAGACGGTGGGCTCTTCCCCCCACACTGTTTCCTGTCCGACATCTTGCTGTTCGAGAAGAGTAAACCCATACAACTGGTGCTCCTGCTGTAACACAGTAAATAAACCCTAAAACGTCTCACGCTTTGCACAAATGTGAGTTACAAATAACAGGACCTTTGGGGAAATTAGGATTGGGACAGACCACTCAAAATTTTCAAAAACTTCTAATTACAGCAGTAACAAAATATGTGTGTGTGTGGAGGGGAGAATCTGGGCAGCTGGGGCAGCTAGTTCAGCGTGTCTATAGGCTGCTGTGTGGTTATTAAACATGAACCAAAATAGCGACTGGAAATGTTGGCTCGTAGGTGCTGAGACAACGGGTGACAGCAGAGCCCAGCACATGGGAGAGAGCAGGATCTGTCCCTAGCAGAGGGCCACGCCCGGTGTGAACCTCTCTGGGGAGGGAGCCCTGGGCTTATGCTTATTTCAAGTTTTATTAAAGTACAGCAGGCGGGCTGAGGGCTTTTTCATGTTCTTCTTCTGCTAGGGCAGCTCTCTTTGTCTAGGGAAGGTTGTGTGTGAACAAATACAACCCTGCACTATCCTGACATCATCTCCCCATTGGTCAACTGCATGTAAGAAAATGAACTCTTCACTTAGGTCACTGTGTCTGGGTGTTCTACACATGCACCCCAATAGAACCCCAACAGTTAGAGCTTCATGTTTCTACCTCTCTCGTCCCATTCTCTATACAGAGCTGTATAGTTGACTCCTAAAATACGGAGCTGACTTTTTTATTCTGTAGCATAACACTGGGCATGGCACACAATCCTGTACGGGCTGGGCCTGCCAGTTCTCCAGCCACCGCTGCCTCCATTCTCCAGTTGATGTATTCACTCTAGCCATACACAAAGCCCCTTTGGCGCTTTCCTCTATGCTCTTTCCTCTCATTTGTGGCCCTTATTTTTCCTTTCCCTGGAATGCTTCCCTGCTTGGCCTGTCCAGTGAGCCCTGGAAGCCCTGTTCCAGCATCACCTCTAAGAACTCTTCTCCAGCACCTTCCTTTTACCAAATCAGGTGGCTTGTACATCTTGCATTACTGCATTGAATAAATGACATTCATGTTTGTCGGGTGCATAGTGGGTGACCAACAGACACTTGTTGAGCTGAACTTGGTTTCTCTTTGATAGGACCAGCAGCGGGAAGATTGTGAAAGTGCTGTTCTAGGAATTCCCAAGGCATGCTAAAATTTGGGAGTGAATCAGGCATTAAAAAAGAAATTATCCATTAGTGCTATAACAAAATGTACCAATAACATTTCTTAGGCAAGTAATCCAGGCAAAATTCTGAAGCTTACATGGGCAAGAGAACTGACCTACTGAGAAAGAAAAGCCCAAAGGACAAGCTCACACCAGAGGAAAGAGTGTTCTCACGTCTACAGCGAGAACAAAGGACTCACGTGTACTAAGAAGTTGCCTTGGAGATGTCACCCAAACAGAGACCCATAAATGCTGTCGACATTCAAACAGTCAACAAAACAATACTTTATCCCTCTTACTAATGAAGGCAATATGAAAGAATGAGCTGGACACAGAATCAATCAGAGCCTGACCCTGAGTTCTGGCCCTGGGTCAGATAAGCTAAGTCGACAAAATGGTGCTATTAAGCTTTTCAAAGTGTGCTTTTCACAAAATTCCTCTTAATAAAAATATACACAGAGCACACAATGTCTAGGCTCACTATCTACTAGTATAGCATGATTAACAAAGCTTAATGGGCCTTATCTTCTTCACCTATAAGATGGCAGCCTCTCTGAGTTCTAACTTCTCATGGCTTTGTGTAATGCAAAGGCATCTACTCACAGGCATCTAGATTTCTCCATGGAAAAATACAAATACATATTTATTTCATGTGCTTTTAACTTGGAAATATGTTGTTGATTAAGGATGTGGCTTGGAAATGTAGACCTCTTTTTAAAGGTACCTGTCTAGTTTGCCAAAGTAGTGAAGCCTAGACATTTTATATTCTTCTATGTCCTCGGTTCCCATCTCTAAAAATACAGTGATGACATTTATCCCTGACCTCTACCTACCGCAGGGAGTACAGAAAAGATAGGGGTGACAACGCTCATTAAAGCCATGAACTTCTTGAAAGAGAGAACAAACACTCACTGTCGCTACAACGTTAGCAACCCTGACATCGCTTGGGGCTTTAAAAATCGAATTTTATTATGAGATAAAGTTCCCTGTTCTCAGGATGCTATATAACTCCATCCAGGAAACTTGTCCAACAAAAGCTGAAATGCATGAACAATAAAGGCAACTCATTAGGAAGGTCTTATCTCATTCCCAGCACTGCGCCACCCACGTGAAAAATAGTAGAATTTTTGTCCCAGTCCTAAAGAGCAATTGATGAGACGTCAATGTGCCTAGAAAGCTGCAGAAAAATGTTTTCAGAGGAATGCTTGCAGGTGGGAGTACGGCTGCATCTGGATTCCTGCCTGCTAATTTCTAGTGGTGGCCCAGTGGTTGACACATGGACACTCTATTGGCACCTTCATCACAGCCCTCGCCCCCCTGCCCATCTTTACGGGGAAACTCATAATTTCCCCATAGGCCAAACTGTATCTTGAATTCATGTTTAGGGCTGATGTGAGCAGTTTCTCACTGGCCACGGGAAGTTTTAACAATTAAAATGTGAAAATTAAAGAGAACCCCAATAACTTTAAGTGGACAACATATTCATTATTTAACTAAAAAAAAGAGAAATGTGGGAGAAGAAGAGAATTTTGCCAAGAGGCAGTGCCAAATGATAGGGTACATCCCATTTTCTGTACTCTTTTTTCATTATTCATTTGCTGAATGAGAGAAGATTATTGATCACTTATTCAGTAAATATTTACTAAATGCCTCTCTTTCACCAAGGATTATGCTTGCGCTAGGGCTACAGACACTATCTCTATTGTCAAAGAGTCTAATAAAAAAAAAATAATAAGAGAGTAGAAGAACATTACGTTAATTAAGCTCCTACTCTGTGCCAGGTGCTTTCCTTGTCAAATCTTCACAACAATTGATGAGAAAGGATCGATGAAATGCTATTAACAAATGTGAATTGAGGCTCAATAATTTGCCCACAGTTACACAGTTCAGAGGAGACCATATTTGCATTCACACTGGGCTAATTCCAAAAACTAGAAGGCAGAAAACAGACCAAAATCACCCATTATCCGACCACTCTGATCCAAAACCACCAATATTTTAGAGACTTTCCTTAAAGGTTTTTTTTTCTTCCCCCACATATAGGTTAATTTTTAAATTTTTAACAATGTGTTTCACAGTTGTAATCAAAGCGTGTTATACTGCATTTCATTGGAACTATGACACCGGTGACTGTGAGATGCTCCATTATTCGATATCGCACCAGAAAGAAAAATCGCTGCCAATTATGTGATGCCACTGACTGTGAGATATGTCCAGATTTCAGCAATGTTAAAATGTGAAGGTAAAAAATGTGTGTCTCAGAATTGTGACCTTCTCGGCATTACACGCAGCCCACTCTCGTGCTGTGAGCCTCCTGCCTGGAGGGGCGAGGATGGCTTGCAGCTCTGAGGGCCTGGGTCTCTTCTAGCAGACACACTTCTTGATGGGGCTGGCAGGCCCCCCTGAGAAGGCAGAGGGCTCTGTTTGTCTTCTTACGCATGCCTGGCCCTGTGCAGAATGAGCACTGAGGAAATAGTTCTTGGTTGAATAAATACATACCTGAAGCTTGAGAAGAAGGTTAAAAATTACCACATCCCTGAAGAATGGTACAAGTCCAAACTTTGTTGGGGAACAAGGGATTTGTGCCGCTATGCGGGGGACACGGGAGAGGAGACAGGTGGAACACTGAGCCAGAGGAAGTGGCCCTGCTTCTTAAGGCCTTTTGCTTCCTACAGCTTTTACACTGGCTTCTCTCTGCTGTCAGTACCCAAGCTTCATTTCCCAGCACCTTACAAAAGGACTAACAGTTCTTCATACTTGGGGTGAACAGTGATTTCGATTTGTTTGGGGATACCACCCATTAATTTTAAGGAATAACTCAGCAAAAATTCAGGAGTTAGCAAGAGGTGGATGGAGGAGGGCCATGATTTTCACAAGTTGAAACGCTTAAGCCTAAATAGGAAGCATCTCTTCTGCTTATACAGAAGGACTGACTGCCCCGGGAAGTAAAGGCTATGACAGTTCGAGTCTCTATGATTTAGTAATCCAACCTGCTATGGGTGATCATGAAGATATTATATGCCTCAACTGGCAAAATGGACGTAAGTCAAGAAAATAATTTAAGGCAGACTTAGTTCTCCATGCATGTAACCCATGAAACACAAGATCTGCATATTTTGAAAAGCACTGTGATTTCTCTTTGTTTTCATCTGTTCTTTTCTTCCTCCATTGCAGGTGTCCTCAAACTACGGCCCACAGGCCACATGCAGCCCGCCTAGGACATTTATCCAACCTACCAGGTGTTTTTCTGCCCCTGCCTGTACTGCTTAGCAGCTGACTTGTCCCGGGGCCTGCAGTCTGGCCCTCCAACGGTCTGAGGGACAGAGAACTGGCCCCCTGTTTAAAAAGTTTGAGGACCCCTGAATGAGTGCCTGTGTGTCTTTAGTAAATGTGGAGAGTTCTGTTCTGTTCCCTATGGGATATGATGAGATATGATGAAAATTTTAACCTTAGAAAGAAATTAGACATTAATAGCGGAGGTAAGTTTTTCTCATACATCTCCCCAGCCAGAAATTAACTGGCCTAGGCAGGGAAGTATCCAGAGGAGTCCTGGCCGCCCAGACCTGTGTCCTAAATGAGAGCCAGACCCAGGAGTGCTGAGGTGAGTGAGTATAAGTACTACCAGGGAGTATACAGGGGAGATGCAGTCTGAGCTTGATACCGGAAAAGTGGCACCCCAGCCAGCTCAGCCGAGTGGGGCCTGGGGAGGGGACCTGCCACCATGTCTTGGTGACAGCAGCCGGCAAAAAAACCCGGCAGGCTGGAGCAAGCAGGGGAGCTCTCTTCCCCCAGAGGTTCCAGTAGAGC
>CAUYQV010066555.1:0-13441 GCA_963574575.1 Galagoides demidoff
ATACAATGATTAACCGAATGATGTGAAAGTTATGTTAACCAGCTTGATGAAGGTGTTTCAAATTGTATATGAAACAGCACAATGTACCCCATGTTTGCATCAATGTACACAGAAATCAATTAATAAAAAAAAAAAAAGAAACACTCTCACTATCTCACCCTCCAGTGTTGTGGCATTATAGCAAACTGAAACTCCTGGCCTTAAGGAATTCTTTTGCCTTAGCCTCCCAAGTAGCTGGGACTATAGGTACCCACCACAACACCTGGTTATTTGTCTTTTTTTGTTTGTTTGTTTTAGAGACAGAGTCTCACTTTGTCATCCTCAGTAGAGTGCTGTACTGTCACAACTCACAGCAACTTCCAGCTCTTGGGCTTAGGCGATTCTCTTGCCTCAGCCTCCCAAGTAGGTGGAGACTACAGGTGCCCACCACAATGCCAAGCTAGTTTTTTGTTGCAGTTTTATTCAGCACACCCGGATCAGGGTCAAAACAGCTTGCTTCAGTGTATGTGGCCGGTGCCCTATCCACTGAGCTAGGGACCATGGAGCCCTTTTAGCTGTTTTGAGTCAGCCATCCTCATTTTCAGTAGAGAGGTATTATGCCACAGCTTACATGAATATCAAACTTTTGCCCTCAAGTAATCCTCTTGCCTCACCCTACCAAATAACTGGAACTCCAGGGTCTCACCACAATGTCCCACATTTTTTTTTTAAGAGATGGGGTCTCATGCTTGCTCTGGTTGGTCTCAAACTACTGAGCTCAGGCAATCCACCTTCCTCAGGCTCCCAGCATGCTAGGATTACAGGTGTGAACCATCACGCCTGGCACCTTTCAATTTTTATATCTGTGAAAACCCTGATTCACTTTAAGTTTTAACTAAATACTTCTGCACTTTTTTTTTTTTTGAGACAGTGCCTGAAGCTGTCCCCCTGGGTAGAGTGCCATGGCATCACAGCTGCCAGCAACGTCCAACCTCTGGGTTCAAGCTAGTCTCCTGCCTCAGCTTCCCAAGTAGCTGGGACCACAGGCGCCTGCCACAATGCCCAGCTATTTTTTAGTTGCAACCATCACTATTGTTTGATGGGCCCAAGCTGGATTCGAACCCACCACCTTAGGTGTATGTGGCTGGCGCTTTAGCCACTTAAGCCACAGGTGCCAAGCCAATACTTCTGCACCTTTATGGTAACTAGAAATATTCTCTTTCTGTGAAGTTGGTAATGACTAAGTTGGATATTTGAGATGAAACCCTCTTCATATGTATTATATTTAAGGTTCCTGGAGTACCAATTCTCTGATATTTTTTAAATTTATAGAATTTGATATGAATTTCCTGGCTTTGTCTAAGACTTGGTCACTGAGGAACAATTATGGCCTAGTTTTTCCATTTTTAGAATTTCCTTATGGTATGAATTTTATGTTCAGGAAGTGTTGAAAGAGCTAAAATCTCTGTCACTTTCCTCATATTTATAGGGGAATTATCAATTCTTGGATGTTCATTAAGATGTCAAAAAAATCTGTGACATACTCTTTACCTTAGTGTTGTTTTTCAATAAAAATTTTCTGGTGTTTACAAAAGTTAAAATGAGATGTAAAGATTTTTCCACATTTATAGGGTTTTTCTCTAGGACGAACTCTTTGAAGAACACTATATAAAGGCTTTGCCAGAGTCTTCACATTTCTAGTGTTTCTCTCCACTATGAATTGGCTGATGTACTCTTAAGTCTTGAACTATAACAAAAGGCTTTGTCACATTCTTCACATTAGTAGGGTTTCTCTCCAGTATGAATTCTCTGATGTAATCTAAGGTGTGAACTATGATTAAAGACCTTGCCAGATTCTTCACATTTGCACGGTTTCTCCCCAGAATGAATTTGCTGATGTTCTCTAAATTGTGAACTATAACTAAAGGCTTTGCCACATTCTTCACATTTGTAGGGTTTCTCTCCAGTATGAATTCTCTAATGTTCTCTAAATTGGGAACTTTAATTAAAGACTTTGCCACATTCTTCACATTTGTTGGATTTCTCTCCAGTATGAATTCTATGACGTTCTCTAAATTGGGAACTACGATTAAAGGCTTTGCCACATTCTTCACATGTGTAAGGTTTCTCTCCACTATGAATTTGCTGATGTACTCTAAATGCTGAACTATAACAAAAGGCTTTGCCACATTCTTCACATTTGTAGGGTTTCTCTCCAGTATGAATTCTATGATATAGTCTAAGTTCTGAACTACGATTAAAGGTTTTGCCACATTCTTCACATCTGTAGGGCTTCTCTCCAGTATGAATTCTCTGATGTTCTCTAAATCGTGAACTATGATTAAAGGCTTTGCCACATTCTTCACATTTGTAGGGTTTCTCTCTAGTATGAATTCTCTGATGTAATCTAAGGTATGAACTATGATTAAAGGCCTTGCCACATTCTTCACATTTGTACGGTTTCTCCCCAGTATGAATTTGCTGATGTACTCTAAATGCTGAATTATAACAAAAGGCTTTGCCACATTCTTTACATTTGTACGGTTTCTCTCCAGTATGAATTCTATGATGTATTCTAAATTTTCAGATACGATTAAAGGCCTTGCCACATTCTTCACATTTGTAAGGTTTCTCTCCAGTATGAACTCTATGATGTATTCTAAGTTGTGAACTACATTTAAAGACTTTGCCACATTCTTTACATTTGTAGGCCTCCTTTTCTGTATGGATTTTATCATGTATCTTTAGGTCTGAACACAGGTTAAAGGATTTGTCACATTCCTTACATTTGTAGGTCTTTTCTCTGGTATGAATTCTCTTATGTCTTATAAGGACTGAGTACTCAGTGAATTTTTTGCCACTTTCTTCACAGCTAAATGATTTCTCTCCAGCATGAATTCTCTGAAGTTCTCTAACGGTTGACCTTTGCTTAAAGACTTTGCAAGAGTCTTCACATTTGTAGGGTGTCTCTCCACTATGAATTTGCTGATGTACTCTAAGCGTTGAACTATGAAAAAAGGTTTTGCCACATTTTTCATATTTATATGATGAATTCTCTGATGGTATATAAGGGTGTATCTATGGTTAAAGGCCTTGCCACATCCTTCACATTTGTAGGGTTTCTCTCTTGAATGAAACATGTGATGTTTTCCAAACTTTGGGGAAAGAATGAAGGATACACCACGTCGTTTGCATCTGTCGGCTTTTTCTTGACTATGAATTATGTTTCAGATTGCATGACTCTCTAAAGACAATCTGACATTTATTATTTCTGTATGAGGCTTCTCCAATATCAACTTCCTGAATTTTGAAATCTTCTTCTGACTGGAGAAAAGCTTCTACATGTTTAGTACACTTGTAGGAATACTCTTCATGATGGATAAAATCATGGCTAATAAGCTTTAAACATTGTTGAAAGACTTTCTCACATTTTTTACATGTGTATAGGATCTCTGGATATTCATCTTTCAGATACTGCATAGAACATGCGGTTTGATTCATGGTCTTTTCTGGTTTATTACATTGATAATTTCTCTCATCCACATAAACATCTAAGTAATTATTTAAGGTAAAATTCTGGAAAAGGCCTATTTTTCTGGATATGTCATGTTTCTTCCAATTGTTTCTGCCCTGATTTTCAATAAACAATAATGACTGGATAAACATCTTACCATACTCATCCCAGTTGTAGATTTTGGCATGTGAAGGTAGTATCAGTTGGTGTAAGAATAAGAAAGTTTTAATGAAGGACTCATCAAATTGATGACATTCATAAATATGTTCTTCAATTTTAAATCTCTGATATTCAGAATCATTTGATGGAACATTTAATCCAGTTATATACCCAAAGTCCTGGCTTTCTCTGGGGCTTTGAGAAGACTGGTATTTGTTTCTCTCAATAGGTAGTGCTGAAAGAAAATGTAGATATAGTTAAAATATCAAGCTGAATTGGGGAAAATAAACAGTAATAATTAATGCAGCAACAGGGACTGCAGAATTTATGGAACTTAAGATGGAAAGTAAAATGAAGGACTGATAAAGAGAAACAGGCAAAATCTTTTAATAGAAAATATATGGAAGACTCCATAGAAGATATATTTTGGCAACAATTGGAGAAGTGCCAAGAAAGTCCAGGGTGGCTACATGGTGCTCAATTTCCCCTGAACAAAGTCTTTTCTTAAGGTAGAAATAGGGAGCTGATTTTTTTTTTTGATAGAATCTCACTTTATTGCCCTTAATAGAGTGCTGTGGCATTACAGTTCACAGCAATTTCCAACTCCTGGGCTTAGGAGTGTCTCTTGCCTCAGCCTCTCAAGTAGTTGGGACTGCAGGTGCCCACCACGATGCCTAGCTATTTTTTTTGGTTGTTGCAGCTTGGTCGGGGTCCTGGATGAACCCGCCACACTCATATATGGGTCCGGCACTCTATCTACTGGCATGACACTGCCCAGGTAGCTGATTTTTAAGTGACCACAATTTCATTAAAAAATAAAATAGAAAGCAACAAAACAAGACAGTACAATGAGGGAACAAATTATTAGAGTGACCATAAAGAATTGAAGCTCTATGAAGTAATTTTAAACTATTAAAAATATCTGTCTTATAGACGTGCTATATTCTCAATGAGAAGATTGATAACTAAGTAGAAGGAAAAAAAAGTATGGGGAAAGAAAATGAGACTGTTTATATGGACATTAAAGCTAATTTAGAAAAAGACAACAAAAACAGAGTTCGAAAACATAATAAATATTTTGAAAACTTCACTAGATCAAGTCAACATGAGACTCAAAGTAGTTAGAAAAGCTTGATCAAGCATTTAAAAAGCTGCATCATGGAAAATTATTAGCCAGGGCAGCACCTGTAGCTCAGTGGGTAGTGTGCTGGGCACATGTAGCAGGGCAAGGGGATTTCAACCTGGGACAGGCCCGCTAAACAAGAATGACTGCAACAAAAATAGCCAGGCTTTGTGGTGGGTGCCTGTAGTTCCACCTACTGGGAAGGCTGAGGCAAGAGAATTGCTTAAGTCCAAGAGTTGAAGGTTTCTGTGAGGTGTGATGCCACAGCAATGAACTGAGGATAACATACTGAGACACTGCCTCAAAAAAACAAATAGAAAAGAAAAAGAAAGAAAGTTATTAGTGAGGAAAGCAAAAAGAAAATAAGAACACTGAAGAGAGCCTTAGGAACTGACTACCATTAAGCCCGCTAAAATATTTATTATTGGAGCTCTGTAATGAGAGAAGAGAAAACAATGACCTGCCAGGTTACAGAACAGCATCTGAGAACTCTCTAAAGTAAAGAAAAAGAGAAAATAGCATAAATTTTAAAGAAGGTCAACTCCTTGCTCTAGGAGTAACAACAAGATGCAAAATAATATACACTATTATCAAAGATTTTAAAGTTACAAACAGGATCTTGGTTATGAGGCAAACATCCTGACAGGCCAGAAAGGCATAGGATCATATATTCAATATGGTAAAAAAAACACCTACCAAGCACAAACACTATTTGTGGCAAAACTGACCTTTAACAGTAAGTTAAGAAATTAAAAATGTTCCAAGATCAAAAAAGTTTAACGAATTATATCCAAGAGGCACACCCTATGTGAATTCATACACAGTCGGTACCTCATATGCAAAAGTAAAATAATAGGCAACAGTACTGTGAATATATAAACTTCTAAGAAAATGTAATTATATGCACACATACAGTATTCTGTGGCATCATAATAATTGGTTGAGAAAAATAGTTTTAATTCTGCTATAGATTTGAAAAATGAAGCCTGAAAATAAACATTAGATTGTGTTGATAGGTACTCAATAGGAAAAGATAGTAATCTGTAGCATTAAAACAATGCAAATGAGGGCTGGGCACCTGTAGCCCAAGAGTTTGAGGTTGCAAATGAAGATGAAAGAAGGAAAAGGCTGTCATTAATTTTCAACTACATGAAACAGTTTGTATAACTTTCAGAAGTTTTAGGTCATATCTACGGCAATGACAAGGAAAATATCCATGTGGATACATTTTGAATGTTTTAGGGATTTAAAATTAAAAGGAAAGATAATGTTAAAAGTATAGTAAAGAAAAGGAAATGAGAACGAAATCAAAATGTATCACTGGAAAAAAATACTGACGAACCCCAAAAGAAGAAAACAGCAGTAAGCTGTACACAAATAAATAAAATACAATAGAAGTAATTCACTTCATTTCATTATTTACTCCCTAGATAAATAAACTAAATCAACAAAAGACATTTTGTCTGAATAAATTCAAGAACTAATATCTAACTTTGCTTTCTACAAAAGCACTTTAGATGTAAGGACATACATGGACTGAACGTAAAAAGTATTGAAAAATATTATTGAATGCAATGTTAAAAATACTTTCACATCGGGAAAATATATGTAACACCAAAAGTTATCACTAGGAGTCGGCATGGTGGCTCGTGCCTGTAATCTTGGCATCTAGGGAGGCTGAGGTGAAGAACTGCTTGAGCTCAGGAATTTGCAACCAGGCTAAGCAGACTGAGAACACCATCGCTTCTAAAATAAAAGAATACTTAGCCATTATGCTGTCCAGCTGTAGTGTCAGCTACTCAAGAGGCTGAAGCAAGATTAGTTGAACCAAGGAGTTTGAAGTTGCTGTAAGGAATAGAGTTTTGCACCTTTCTGGACACTGCAACATTACTCACTAAAGACAATACCTGGAAGCAAACCCAGCATGTCCCTTTACCAATGACCAGAGTAACAGAATTGGGCACATATACATACAATAAAATATTGTTTAATCGAAAAAAAGACATCTCCTCTGAAGAAGACAGACGAATGGCTGACAAACATATGAAAAAAGGCTCGTCATCCCTAATTATTAGATAAATGCAAATCAAAGCCACCCTGAGATATCTTTTAACCCCAGTGAGAATAGCCCACATTACAAAGTCTCAAAACTGGCTCAGTGTCTGTGGCTCAAGTGGCTAAGGTGCCAGCCACATACACCTAAGGTGGCGGGTTCGAATCCAGCCCAAGCCCACCAAACAACAATGATGGCTGCAACCAAAAAAAAAAAATAGCCAAGACTTGTGGCAGGCACCTGTGGTCCCAGCTACTTGGGAAGTGGAGGCAGGAGACTGGTTTGAGCCCAGGAGTTGGAGGTTGCTGTGAGCTGTAATGCTAGAGCACCCTACCCAGCAGACAGCTTGAGGCTCTGATTCAAAAAAAAAAAAAAACCAAAGTCTCTGCAGATGCCGGCATGGATGTGGAGAGAAGGGAACACTTTTACACTGCTGGTGGGACTGCAAACTAACTAACCCTTTTGGAAGGCAGTAGGGAGAACCCTCAAAGAACTCAAGCTAGACCTTCCTTCCATTTGATCCTGCAATCCCATTGCTAGACATCTACCCAGAAGAAAAAAAATCCTTTTACCACAGGGATACTTGCACAAGACTGTTTATTGCAGCTCAATTTGCAAATGTCAAGATGTGGAAACAGCCAAAACGCCCACTAACCCAGGAATGGATTAACAAGCTGTGGTATATGTATACCATGGAATACTATTCAGCCACTAAAAAACATGGAGATTTTACATCTTTTGTATTAACTTGTATGCATGTGGAACACATTATTCTTAGTAAAGCATCACAAGAATGGAGAAACATGAATCCTATGTACTCAATTCTGATATGAGGACAATTAAGGTCCTAGTACACAGTAGGGGGCAGGGGATGGGGAGAGCTAAGAAAGGGATGGTGGGAGAGGGTGGGAGGACAAGAGGTGTGGTTTACCTTTTGGGGGCTGGACACAATTATAAGAGGGTCCTTATCTAACAAAAGCAATCAATGTGACCTGGTTCTGTGTAACCAAAAAGCAACCATTGTAACCCTCAATGAATCCCCAACAATAAAAAAAAGAAAAAAAAAAGCCATTTTGACACATATTATACTAAGGAAAAACCTTGAAGATACTATGTTAAGTAACATAACACAAGAAGAAATAGACACAGTATTGTCATAGTCACATAAAAGTAGTCCACTCATAGAAAGAGAAAGTATAATGATCTTCAGGAGCTAGAGAGAGGTGAAAAGCACAATATGTTTTATAGTCAGCACTGAGTTTCTGATTTGTAAAATAAAAATGATCTAGAAATCTGGGCGGTGTCTGCGGCTCAAGGAGTAGGGCACCGGTCCCATATAACAAGTGTGGCAGGTTCAAACCTGGCCCCACACAAAACTGCAAAAAAAAAAAAAAAAAAAGATCTAGAAATCTATTGAAAACCTGTCTTGATATACTTAATGATACTAACCTGTGCCCTTAAAAATATTTGATAGCATTTTGCTGTTTATAATAAGTAACAATCTGATTACCTAAAATAATGATTTTTTTTTTTTTTGAGACAGAGCCTCAAGCTATCCCCCTGGGTAGAGTGCTGTGTCATCACAGCTCACAGCAACTTCCAACTCCTGGGCTCAAGTGAGTCTCCTGCCTCAGCCTCCCAGGCAGCTAGGACCACAGGTGCCTGCCACAACGCCTGGCTATTTTTTTGGTTGCAGCCATCATTGTTATTTGGTGGGCCTGGGCTGAATTCAAACCTGCCACCTTAGGTGTATGTGGTTGGTGCCTAAGCCACTTGAACCACAGGTGTTGAGCCAAATAATGATTTTAAAACTATTCAAAAATTCCTGAAAAATTTTGTCTCACAAAATAATATAGATGTACACAATAAATACACTGTTGATGTAAGAGCATTTTCATCACTGCTCACCTAGACAGGATAAAAAAAATCATTGAAGGGGCTTGGTGCTTGTAACACATTGGTTATGGCACCAGCCACATACACCAAGGCTGGAGGGTTCTAACCTGGCCCAAGCCAACTAAACAACAGTGAGAACTGCAAAAGAAAATTGCCAGGTGTCATGGTGGGCGTCTGTAGTCCAGGCTACTTCGGAGGCTGAGGCAACAGAATAGCCTGAGCCCAAGAGTTTGAGGGTGCTGTGAGCTGTGACACTACAGCATTCTACCAAAGGCAATATAGTGAGATTCTGCCTCAAAAAAAAAAAAATCAACGAATGGTGGAGCCCATACCTCAGTGGGTAGAGCGCCAGAAACATGTACCAGGGCTGGTGGGTTCGAACCTGGCCCAGGCCTGCTAAACAAAAAATAGCTGGGCATTGTGGTGGGCACCCATAGTCCTACCTACTTAGGAGGCTGAGGCAGGAGAATTGCTTGAGACCACAAGTTTGAGGTTCCCGTGAGCTATGACATCATGGCACTTTACCAAGGGCAGCAAAGAGACTCTGTCTCAAAAAAATTAATATATTTGATATCTACTGTTTTTAATTCAGTGCACCCATGAACATTGGTGCAATTTTTACACAAAATATAGCAGCAATAATACAGCCTTTGGAAACTAAGAAAAGCTTGACTTTCCAAATCTAAATGTTGTAAAACATGGTGCAAATGACTGAAATACAAAGCAAACACTGGGGAAGAAATTATACCATCATTGAAATATAGCCTGAGAAAAACTGATATAAATTTAAATAACTTCTTTTTGCCTTCAAGAAACTCAAACTTATAAACATTTTAATGAGGCACTCACCAGGAAAGCAATTTACTTCTTATAGAACATGTAATTGGAGCATTGTATTTCAGAACTTTTCAATTTACGTACTGTGTACAAATATGACATACATTTCAGAGAGTGAACACATAGGAAAGAAACCTAAGGAAGAAGATGAAATAGAAGCTCTGCCATTTGTAACCCCCACAGCATATTGTGACAGTCTTGCCCAAACAAAGAAGCCTTTATAGGAGTTTAGGTGTTTCTGAAATCCTGGGGAGACCAAGATTGAAGACTATGATTTTGAGAGAGCTGGATCATGACCCATTAGCAGAGGTTCCAGTGCCAGAAACAGAATAAACAATGACCACGTTCCATGGCAGACTTAGCTATATGTTGCTTATGTGATGCTGGTCCTGCCACTAGCACCTTTTGCCAAGATACAAAGGAGGATTCACATCCATGTGTGTGTCAGGTAAACAGACCTGCAGACTTTGATTCTATCTGTGGACAATGAATCAACCTAAAACCCACTGTTTTCACCTGTCACTGATAGTTATGAGAAAATCCTGCCCACACAGGGACCCTCAAGGAGAAACATTCATCTGTGCCACTGAGTACAGAACCACCAACATTTATCTGAAAGTGGACCTTGAAGAGGCACTGTCACTTGCTAACTTGCGTCCGCCACAGTTCATTTTGCTGAACTTGGTATGTCTGGAAGAACACACATCTGTGCCCATGGAGGCAGGCCTGCTAATAACAACAATCTTACTGGGAATCTTAAAACTGCTTTTTTAGGGTGGTGCCTGCGGCTCAAAGGAGTAGGGCGCCGACCCCATATACCGGAGGTTACGGGTTCAAACCCACCCCTGACCAAAAACTGCAAAAATGAAAAAAAAAAAAAAGAAAGAAAGAAAAACTACATTTTTAGGCTCAGCCCCTGTGGCTCAACAGCTGGGGTGCCAGCCACATACACCTGGGCTGATGCATTTGAATCCAGCCCGGGCCTGCCAGACAACAATGACAAGTACAACCAAAAAACGCTGGGCATTGTGGCAGACACCTGTGGTCCCAGCTACTTGGGAGGCTGAGGGAAGAGAATAGCTTAACCCCAAAAGTTGGAGGTTGCTGTGAGCTGTGATGCCATAGCACTCTACCCAGGGCGATATAGTGAGACTGTCTCAAGAAAAAAAGAACTGGCTTGGTGCGTGTGGCTCAAGTGGCTAAAGCGCCAGTCACATACACCTAAGGTGGTGGGTTGGAATCCAGCCAGGGCCTGCCAAACAATGATGGCTGCAACCAAAAAATAGCCAGGCATTGTGGCGGGTACCTGTGGTCCTACCTACTTGGGAAGCGGAGGCAGGAGACTCGCTTGAGCCCAGGAGTTGGCGGTTGCTGTTGAGCTGTGATGCCATGGCACTCTACCCAGGGGGATAGCTTGAGGCTCTATCTCAAAAAAAAAAAAAAGAAACAAGAAAAAAAGAACTGCTTTTGTAACAACTTCCAGCTCCTGTTAGCAAGGTCCAGAGGTAGTCCTGCTCACCCAAAAGCTTGGAGGGAGTCTTTCCATGGACCCAGAAACAGACCTAAAGACTTTCTCACAGGTTGACTGTGGTGATTCACACCTGTAAACCTAACATTCTGGGAGGGAAAGTTGGAAAGATTGCATGAGGTCAGGAATTTGAGACTAGGCTTAGCAAGAGCCAGACCCCATTTCCATTAAAACTAAAAAAATTAGCCAAGCATTGTGGTGGACACTTGCCATCCCAGCTACTCAGGAGGTTGAGGCAGGAGAATTTCTTGAATGCAGGAGTTTGAGATTGCTGTGAGGTAGGCTGATGCCATGGCACTCCAGCCCGGACAACAGAGTCAGATTATCTAAAAAAAAGACATTTCTCACAGTTGTGTATCTGTCAGCAGCAGCCCTGTACATCAGTTCCACACCCCCTCCGCTGTAACCAGGGGTCAGTACTGACCATCCAAGGACCTGTCCAGTGAGGGAGAACACTCCCAGACACCCAGCAGGAGCCGCACCTACCCACATTCATTGTATCAGTGAGGTATTTGCAGAAACAACTGCAGTTCTCAATCTCAGCATCAATCAGACTGACCAACATCTTAAAAACATTCAGCTTCCTAGGGAAAAACTGGAATCCACCACTGTCTGATCCCTGATAATAGGTCTGGTGACCATGAACCTCATTGCATGCCCAGAAACAGTCATATGACTTGACTTCAGCCTTACTCTGCACAGTGCAATCTCAGAAAAAAAATCTCATCAGCCCAGGCACCAAGTAGAAGAAAGTGTTTACCTCCCAAAGTGTGTTTATAATGACTAGATGTAACGTTTGCTCCTTCAGATTCAGAGACAGAAATGCAGAGTATCCACATCATAAAGCATGGTGCACATATGGTCACTAACAAAAGATACAAATAAAGCTCCAGCATATAGGATCACTAATAAAAGACACAAATATAGCTCTTTTCCAAAGCTATAAAAATGTCAAAAGAGCTTCAACATGAATCTATCTCGGTTACATGCAAAAGAACCCAAATAGAGGACTTAAAAAACCATAAAACACTGCATAAACAAAATGAGAATTTTAATACAGATAGAAAAAATAAATAACAGAACAGAAATTTTACAGCTGAAGTACACAATGGGAAAACAAAAAATGTAATAGTTTTCTTAAGTGACTCACTTATTCAGAATAAAAATTCAACAAATGTAAAGACAGGCCATGCCCATAGTTCACTGGGTAGGGCGCTAGCCACACACTCTGAGGCAGGGGGATTTGACCCAGGGCCTGCTGAACAACAATGACAACTCCAACAACAACAAAAAAAATAGCCAGGTGTTGTGGCGGGTGCATGTAGTCCCAGCTATGTGGAAGGCTGAGGCAAGAGAATAAATTAAACCAAAGAGTTTGTGGTTGCCATGAGCTTTGTTGCACTATAAAGAGGGCAAAATACTGAGACTCTGTCTCAAAAAAAAAAAAAAAAAAAAAAAGGTGTAAAGTGGAACATAAATAGTATAAAATGTGTAGAAGGGGAAAATGTGTTGAGTTTTTTATGCATACAAGTTAAACTGCTATTATCTTCACCTACACTTTGGTAAGTATAAAATGTTCATAAACCTTCAGATAAACACTAGAAAAATAACTGTAGTATATACAGAAAAGAAAAATGGAACAAAATCAAAGTATATGCCAATGGAAAATAAATCAAAAAAGTTAAAAAGAGAGAATATAATACTAACAAAGAAACAGAAATTATAAAATGAATAGAAAATACAAAATTTTAATAAACATTACTAAGTCCCTACCTATCCGTAATTACCTATAAAGAGAATAAAGTATGCAATGAAAAGACCCTACCATAGCCTGTGTCTTCTATTGTTCATGGTAAATTCAATTGCCATAGGATAAGAACAGTACCTTTAAAACCTGATAAGGTCTTCTGGATATATACCGAATAAAGGAATGGTAGGATCAAACGGCAGGTCTATTTTTAGTTCTCTGCATGTTCTCCAGATGTCTTTCCAAAAGGAACGAATTCATAAGACCAAAAATAGAATTACAAGAAAGATATTTGTATCAGAATGTTTATTGCAGCCCAATTCATAATTCCTAGGTCATGGAAGAAGCCTAAATGCCCATTGACCAACGAATGTATCAATAAATTGTGGTATATGTACACCATGGAATACTATGCAGCCCTAAAGAAAGATGGAGACTTTACCTCCTTCATGTTTATATGGATGGAATTAGAAAATCTTCTTAACAAAGTATCTCAAGAATGGAAGAAAAAGTATCCAATGTACACAGCCCTACTTTGAAACTAATTCATAGCTTTTATAGGAATGTCACAACCTAATTATAGCCTTAGAATATGGGAAGGGGGT
>CAUYQV010066557.1:0-12323 GCA_963574575.1 Galagoides demidoff
TTTTAAAACAATAACTGAGAAAATGATATGAAGGCTGTGTTGATCAGTTTGATGGAAGTATTTCGGATTGCATGTGAAAACCCCACACTGTACCCCAGAAGTGCATTAATGTACATAGTTACCATTCAATAAAAAAAAAAAAAGATACATTATATCTTCAAACAAATTCAAAGCCCCTAAAATGGGGATATTTATTTGGTATTTTGAAAATAAAATATTTTAAAAAGTTTGATCTTACTTTAAAAATGTTCTTTATAGCTACTTCAGAATCTTGGTTCAACAATTTGAGGTACAGCTTCAGCAGTACAGACAACAGATTGAAGAACTAGAAAATCATCTTGCCACTCAAGCAAATAATTCACATATAACCCCACAAGGTAACATGCTTACTGTGGTGATTTTTTTGATATTTTATTGGTAGGGGAGAAATTAAACTGTGATTGTATAATAGGTATTCTAGATAACTGTTAGTAGCTGCCTTAAGAAAATTTCCTTAAAAATCCTTGATCAGATTTTTATCCCTGGTAAATATAAGATGCTTTATTATGAATTGTTACTGTGGTAACAAAGGCAGAAATCTTTGCGCCTTCTTCCTCCCCAGATCAGTGATGCAGACATCTTCCTCTCGGTCTGCTCAGTCTGTGTCTTCTGTAGCCATGGAAGATTGATGGAGCACTTTTCTCCTACACATTCACTATGCCAAAAATTAGACTCAAATAATAGAAAAATAAAATTGTGTAATATATATATTTGGGTGATAATATAATTTTCTTTTATAGATTTGTCAATGGCTATGCAGAAAATTTATCAAACATTTGTAGCTTTAGCTGCACAACTTCAGTCTATTCATGAAAATGTAAAGGTAAGTTTTCATTGCCAGTTCATCTGTCTGAATATCTAGACCTACATACTTATTTGGGGACAAATGTGTTCATGCTTAGTACAGAAATACCTAGGATTACATATAAGTGAAAACACAAGAAGTACTATAGTCTAATCATAGCCAGACACAACCATTCATAGTATCTGTTCTTTTAAAAGAGATTCAGAACCCTACATATTCTATTATTTTAACTTTTTTTCAGCAGTATAGCAGGCATAACTTCCCATGTTAATACATATTTACACATTATCACTTTTAGTAGTTAAGAAAGAGTTCATTGTATGTTTGTACAATTCATTTGACCTATTAGATTGTGTCCCTCTCTTTACCACTATAAATAGCGCTATAGAAAATATACATTCTTAGCAAAATCATTTTGCACTGCCTTGATTGTGTATTATATGTATTTTAGATGTTTACTGGCCACTACATAAAAAACTTGCTTATAGCATTTCTCCCTTCTAAATGTTTGTATTTATTAAATAACATAAATAAAATTACCTGCCACTGAATATTTTGACCCTGATGTAATGTTTTCAAAATTTGTTTAAGTGAAATGTTAAATGTAAATGCACTTTTTTTCAATTAACCAAGCAAATGTACTTAAATTTTTGACTATGTATGGTCCAGAGAAACCCTTTAAAATTGAAAGCAGCCAAACTCAACTCCAAATAATTAACTGTATAGAATTTAACTGAATTACCAGTATTTTTATTTTAATCTGATACATGGTAACAGAATTTTTTTTGAAGTTAATTTAAAGAACCCATTTTTAGGCTCAGCGCCTGTGGCTCAATCAGCTAAGGCGCCAGCCACGTACACCTAAGGTGGCAGGTTCAAATCCCCAGCCTGGGCCCACCAAACAACAATGATGGCTGTAACCGGGCGCCTGTGGTCCCAGCTACTTGGGAGGCAGAGGCAGGAGACTCACTTGAGCCCAGGAATTGGAGGTTGCTATGAGCTGTGATGCCATGGCACTCTACCCGGGGGACAGCTTGAGGCTCCGTCTCAAAAAAAAAAAAAAATTGAAGTATAATGTTCTTATAGTAAAGTGCACAAATATGAAGTTACAGCTAAATTATTTTTTAAATAAATTTGTGTAAACATATAACTGACACCCAGGTCAAAGTATAGAAGGTCACTGGCACTCCAGTAGCCTGGAGGTAGTGGGGAGGTTGGTAAATATTTCCAAGTAGGGACAGTGGTTTTGGTAAGGAAGAAGGGGAAGAATGGACACTGGCAGTGTTATACGTGGCTAACAACTCCTGCTAAAACTCAAGGTCTTGACTTGGATATTGCCTCCTTTGGGAAGCCTTAACTGGTTTTAGGATGAGTTAGGTCCCTTCTGGTCTTTATAGGCTCCCAGGTTTCTTTAGTCTAGTGTGTATCATGCACCTCTCTAGGTAGGATTTTGTCTCATCCACTAGTGCCTGAGCTCAGTGAAGGCATGGCCTGGAGCTGATATTAAGTGCTCAGCAGGATCGGCGCCTGTGGCTCAATTAGCTAAGGCGCCGGCCATGTACACCAAAGGTGGCAGGTTCGAATCCCCAGCCCGGGCCTGCCAAACAACAATGATGGCTGCAACCAAAAAATGGCCGGGCATTGTGGCAGGCGCCTGTGGTCCCAGCTACTTGGGAGACTGAGGCAGGAGACTCGCTTGAGCCCAGGAATTGGAGGTTGCTATGAGCTGTGATGCCATGGCACTCTACCCAGGGGGATAGCTTGAGGCTCCGTCTCAAAAAAAAAGAAAAAAAAAGTGCTCAGCAAACATTTATGAATGAATGAGGAGGAAAGCCAGGTTGGAGTCTACAAAAGGAACCAGGTGTTGAGCCTCCTGGAAGACTTTCCAGGAAGGCACTGGAGACAAGCAGCAGAGGTGGAGCTGACTGAGTTGGAGTTGGCAGCCAAGTACGGAGCTGGCATCGCATAGACCAATGCACAGATCTGATGGAACAGGCAGCAAGTTAGCCAGGAAAGTAAGCAGGTGACTCTAGAGTGGATAGTGTTGGTATTGCCATCTATAGCCAGAGAAGCCAAAGTCTGTGACCTTTCACCTTCTGTCATTCCAGAGACCTGGCTCAGAACTCAGAGCCCCTGGATAGCTATAGGGCCCTTAGCAGTCTTTTTTGTTTTCCTAGAAGGAACAAAATAAGTATCCAGAAATCAACTCTTAAAACTGAGATGTTCGTGTAATCTGACAAAGAATTCAAAATAATCATCTTGCAGGAGGATTTCTTGAGGCCAGAAATTTGAGAGAAATTTGGGCAACATACACCCTTTTCTCAAAAAAAAAAAAAATTTAGTTTGGTGCGGTGATGTGTACCTATAGTCCTGGCTACTTGGGAGGCAGAGGCAGGAGGATCATTTGAGCTCAGAAGTTCCAGGCTTCAGTGAGCTATAATCATAGCACTGCACTTCAGCCAGTGTGACAGAGACCTTGTATTATTATTATTTCAATAGATTTAGGGGGGGTACAAGTGTTTTTGTTACGTGGATGAATTGTGTAATGATGAAGTCAGGGCTTTTAGTGTACATGTCACGAGAATAGTGTACATTGTACCCAGTAGGTAATTTTTTTTTTTTTTTGCAGTTTTTGGCCAGGGCTGGGTTTGAACCCGTCACCTCCAGCATATGGGGTCGGTGCTCTACTCCTTTGAGCCACAGGCGCTGCCCAGTAATTTTTGATTCTGCAATACCCTCCCACCATCCTATTTTCTTAGTTTCCAGTGTCCATTATACCACCATATGACAATATGTTCCCATAATTGGCTTACCAGGGAGCTTCCTGCTGGGGCCTTTTAATTTTCCTCCTGATTTTCCTTTCCTTTCATGAAAGAAACCCCAGGTGATAACTATGCACCAGTAGGCTTGGATTCCAGTTGTCTAGAATTGAACCTGGTCTGTTAACCTCTTTGTGATCCTCATTTTTCAGATGTACAGTATTTAGAGCTGGAAGGAATCTCTCTTTTTTTTTTTTTTCAGTTTTTGGCTGGAGTTGGGTTTGAACCCACCACCTCCACCTTGGCATATGGGGCCAGCACCTTACTCCTTTGAGCAACAGGCGCCACCCTCTTTTTTTTTTTTGAGACAGAGCCTCAAGCTGTCACCCTGGGTAGAGTGCTATGGCTTCACAGCTCACAGCAACCTCCAGCTCCTGGGCTCAAGCAATTCTCCTGCCTCTGACTCCCAAGTAGCTGGGACTACAGGCGCCAACCACAACGCCTGGCTATTTTTTGGTTGTAGTTGTCATTGTTGTTTGGCAGAGCCTGGACTGGATTCATACCCACCAGCTCTGCTGTATGTGGCTGGTACCTTAGCCACCTGAGAGTCACTGAGCGTGGAAGGAATCTTCAAAGGCCAAATGTAATTGATTAGTGTAGTTAGTAATGATGTAGCTTAGGTTTAGACTGCCTGGGATTGAATCCCAGCTCTACTATGTATGCCCTTGGCCAAAGTAACCTCTTTGTGCCTCAGTTTTCTGGTATGTAAAATGGGGAAATTAATGAAGCTTACTAGAAAGACTATGGGAACTTAATGAGATTATATATATATGTGTGTGTGTATATATATATAGAGAGAGTAATTAAAACTTCTGGCACCAGATAAGCTCTGTAGTTGTTATCCGTTGCTGCTTCTGTTAATATCTCAGGAGGAATATGGTATGGATGAATCTTATCTATATCACCTCTCAGCTAGGGGTCTTGGGCAAGTCACTTATCTCAAAGTCACTATTTCTATGGGATGGATGAGTAAAATGATGTTTTAAAGTGGGAGGCATAGGGCGGCATCTGTGGCTCAGTGAGTAGGGCACTGGCTCCCTATACCGAGGGTGGTGCGTTCAAACCCGGCCCTGGCCAAACTGCAACAAAAAATACCCAGGCATTATGGGGGTGGGGGAGCCTGTGGTCCCAGCTACTCGGGAGGCTGAGGCAAGAGAATCACCTACACCCAAGAGCTGGAGGTTGCTGTGAACTGTGACACCACAGCACTCTACTGAGGGTGACAATGTGAGACTCTGTCTCAAAAAATAAAAAACAATTAGGAGGCATAAAGTGGGCATTCACTATAGTCTAATAATCAGTATCTGAATTAGTCAAGCAACACACAACCCCCAGGTCCCCGTGGCTTCCTATCACACACATGTATTACTCTCTTGCAAGCTTGAGACTGGCTGGGAAGACTTAGCTTCAGGCCTGTCCCGTGCATCTCTCATGCTGAGACCAGGGGCTTCTGGGCAAGTTCTTCTCTTGGTGGAGGGTAGAAGCTGTAGGAAGGCAGGTGCCTTGTCATGAAACTGGCATACCATCACATCCGTTAACCAAAACAAGTCTCATTCATAGCCAAGCCTCGGTCACTGGGGCAAGGATGTGCACCCTCCCCCAGGGAAGCCATAGGAAGGAGGGGAAGGGGCAATCAGGGGCAAAGAATGCAATCCACTGTTTTATCTGTGTTAATTACCTAAGGTTACATACAGATGAGGAAACTGAAGCCCAGAAAGATAAAGAGAAATATCCAAGGTCACAGGGAGTCAGTGACTCCTAGATAGGTGCTGTCTTCAGGGCGTCCCCTTATATCCATATAGTTAGCATTTCTGCTTTTGAGTCAATAGTTCAGGAGCTTGAATCCCATAAGGACTGGTGGTGAGGAAGTAGAATTTCTTCTGTCTTCCAACAGAAAACAGAAGCCCAGAGTGGTGAAGGACTCACTGGAGATCATACTTCAAGGTCCAGAAAACAGGTTAAGAAGACGTAAGATTTCCTTTTTCTTTCTTTTTTTTTTTTTTTGAGACAGAGTTTCACTTTGTCATCCTTGGTAGAATGCCATGGCATCATAGCTCACAGCAACCTCAAACTCCAGGGCTCAAGTGATCCTCTTGTTACAGCCTCCCAAGTAGCTGGGACTACAGGTGCCTGCCACAATGTCTCGCTACTTTTAGAGGCGGTGTCTCACTTTAGCTCAGCCTGGTCTTGAACTTGTGAGCTCAGGTGATCCACCCACCCCAGTCTCCCAGAGTGCTGGGATTACGGGCATGAGCCACCACCCTTGGCTGGGTGCCCGTACTTCGATGGTTAGCATGCCCGCCCTGTGAACCAGGGATAGTGGGTTTGAACCTGGGCCTGTTAAACAACAACAACAAAAAAAAAAAAAAAAAGGGAAAGGATTTTCGATTTTACCTCCACGGTTGACCTCTCAACTCCCAAGTCCATCAGCACAGAAAAGGCCCAGCAGATAGAACCAGAAGGAATGGGGGAGAGTGAGGACTCTGGCTGTCCAGGACTAGGAATTTCTTTTAGAATAGCTGTCATTCCCTTATCGACTCCCTATCCCCCCAGGAAACACTCATTAGACCCTGACTAGAGACTGGGCTCTGGAGAAATGCAGGAGAGTAAGGTGGATGGAGGCAGGAAGGTGGTGGGAGACCCTCTGTAACCAGGAAATCTCAACTGCTCAAGCAACATTTCCCCAACTTTGGGCCATTTCATGATGATCTTAGTGTGTAGCTGGATGCAACATCACACAACAGTGACTCTTGGTTATTCTCTTCGGTCCTTCTGATAACCTTAAGGGAGAAGGCCTCAGTCTGGAGACCTGCACCCGTAATAGCTCCTTAACCCTTGCTAATCTCCGTTTATTAAAACAGAGACAGAGAGCAGGCTTCAGGCTCTTGGCAGGTGGCCATATCTAGCTAGAGTTTAATAACATTATTTAATATCATTTAATCCTACGTGATTTACTTTAATGGAACTGAGCTATTTTCATGGCATGTGTTTCCCACAATCACATTCTGCTCGTGGCAAGTGATCTCATTTTCCCCATTTGTAACAGGGATATCAAGTTTTCTCTTGGAATAAATTTATTTATATACAAAGGGAGTCAATTAAAGAACAGCAGAAGTGGATAGTAGTACAGGAAGCCTGTAACACATCATAATGCTGTTTGGCAGATCAGGTGAAAATCATGAAAGAGGTGGATGTGAAGGGACCTATGTTTGGAAAACTTCGCTGGAGCACATGTTCTGGGCATCGGGCTGCCGAGGGAGGGGTCAGGGCTCTACAAAGAGGGGCTACCTGAATCGGGCATTTCAGGTGGAGGGAACAACAGGGACAGAGAGATGTGAAAGTGGGTGCTGGGAAGGGGTGGGCAGCTCAGTGTGGCCCTGGTACTGTTGATATATAGAGCCTTGGGGTGGGGAACCTGTGGCCTTCTGGATCCTTGACTGAAGTTTCTGGACTGAATCCAAATTCTGAAGAACAAATCCTTTTATTAAAGGGGATGAAGTAGAGAAAGATGAAGATTTTCTTGCCTCCTTTGGTGCTTACAAAAGAGCAGTCTTGAAATCAGAAGGCTGCAGTTTCCCCCACTCCTGCCAGGTGGTGAGGAACAATGCTGTCAGGGTCCCAGGCTTCCCATCGCCCACTCTTTCTGCTGGGAACCCTACCTGCAGTGCAGAGCTGTGGATCCTAAGCCAGAATTATTCTGAGAAGAGAGGGCGAAAGAGTTAACCCACACCCACCCACACTAGAGCTCTGGGTTCTGGGCTTGATTTCCCCCATCCAGGCCCCATCAGCTCAGCCCTGGTCCCTATTAAGGGCAGAATTCTCCAGCCTCCTTGCAGGGCAAACTGAAACTCAGAATATCTCTGGGCTGTGGTCCAGGTGGGACTTCCTCCGACTTCCTAATAGGACCCCTCCAATGCCTATCCACTTCCCCAATTCAGGTCATAGGAGGTCCTGGCTTCTGAAAAGGTATCTTGCTAAACTTGAAAATCTTATAGTTGGGCCCTTAAGAAGGAAGGTACCTGCCCCAGGCACCCAGTAGCTGTACCTTTAACAGGATCTCGGCAATCCCGGCCACAGGCGGTGGGGCAGCACCGCTTCTTGCCTGAGCAGTTCGAGTCCTGGTGACACAGATGCTTTGTGGGGCTCAGGCAGTGCAGTTGGTCCACAGGGCAGCTGCCCAGCTTCACTGCAACACAGGGGCCTGGGTGAGCTGTGCCTGTGCTGGCCAGCCCCAGGCATGGGGCAATCAGCAAGGTGACGGGCACTTACCCGAGACTCTGGGGATGCACTGGCGGAAGCAAGCTTTGGGGCAGCACTTCATGGTTGAGGGACACTGGCTGTCATCTGTGCACTGGTCAGGCACCGACAGGAGGCAGGGACCATCATCTGGGGGGCAGCCTCCCAGCTTCTCTGTAAGAGAACTCCCCAGATCTTGCAGCTGGAGGCAGCTCAGGGTTATGTAAGAAGAACTGACCCAAAACTCACAAGATCTGAATTCTCCATCCCTTACTTCTTGCATGTACTTTGACAAGTTTTTGTTTTCTTAACAACTACAAGCCTCAGTTTTCTGGCTGTGAAGTGATGGGAAGCTGGAGTCATTTCTCTCAGTGCTAGTTTGAGACTCAGATAAAGTACAAGAAAGAACGAATTCTCCACTGTGGCCAATCAGGCCATGTGGTGCCGGTCCTGGGCTGTGTCCACCTCCCCAGCCTCCTCCTCCACCATGCCATCCACTTATTGGCTCCTGCCCTGTGCCCCTGCGCCGAGCCACTTCTCTTTGCAGGACCCTTGCTTTGGCTGTACCCTTTACCTGGTGTGCCCTCCTGCATACCACTCAACCTGGTCAACTCATTAGGTCTCAGCTGAAACATCCGTCCTCAGAAGACCCCACCTCTCTGACTCCACGTTCACTAGGTCAGCCCCATCACGCCCCACCCCCATGCACTCCTTCTTTGGGGTTTCAGACTCAGTGTCTCTTTGCCTGCCTCTCTCGCTTGGCTGGAGGCTGTGAGGGTAGACACCCTGACTGCTCTGCTCACCATTACTCTGTGTCACAGCATGCGGTGCACAGCACGAGGGGCCCAGTGACTACTTGGAAGGAAGGGTTTTGAAGTGAGACCCAGCGTTGCACGTGTGTCAGCCATTGCCAGCCCGGTTCATTGCCACAGCCATGGTTGGCCACGCCTGCATTGCTGCGCACAATACTGCTGCTCACACTACTGCTGCAAGGGGCATCATTTCAGGGGTTGTGTATTATAACTCCATCTCTGAAATATCCTTCTGAATGGCTATAGAATATTCTGTCCCAGAGCTTACCTAACTGCTCTTCTTGTTGGGATTTTGGGCCATTTCCAGATTTCACACAGAAAGCTGGAGATCAGTATCTTCTTCCACTTAGAGCAAGAAATCAGGCCTAACTGGGGCAGTGACTTGCCCAGACCCACAGGGGCTTGGGCCAGGACTCCCCAGGCCTAGCTCCCTCTAACCTCTGCAACCCTCTGCTCTGGCTGTCTGTGAACCGTAGAGACTCCACCCTGCCTACTCCCTGGTTGGATCCAGTGCTGTGACTTTTCCTCTGGGTCCAACTTTGTCCCTCAGCCTCCTGCCTCGGTGGTATCTTGCGCACACCCTGAGTGCCCAAAGTCAGCATCAGTTGTTAGATTAGGCTGGTTTAAATTGAGTTGCTTCCCCCTGCTGGAGAAAGAGGGGCATAGCCAGTGAGGAGCTCCCACTCTGATTA
This sequence comes from Galagoides demidoff, assembly GCA_963574575.1. Lineage (NCBI taxonomy): Eukaryota > Metazoa > Chordata > Mammalia > Primates > Galagidae > Galagoides > Galagoides demidoff. The sequence goes on from CAUYQV010066557.1 coordinate 9,404, forward strand.
GCCTCCCTTGAGGGGAAGAGGGGTTGGGTGGGGTGGATGATACAAGGGGCCCTGGGAAACCCGTTGAGGATGAGGACTTAGCTCTGAACTCGCAAGCCCAGACTAGAGTTGCTGAGGCCACAGAGGGCCCAACGGGGCTGACACCGTACACTATATGTGCCGTGTATTATAAACTCGGAACTGAGCCTTGAGCCACAAACAGGCAGGGAAAGGGGTTTAGAGTTGACATTTTGAGTGGGAGAATTGTGACAACAGCAGTGTTGGGGTGGGAACAAAAGCCTAGAGTGTGCAGAGGTGGAGTGAGAGGTCTGGGCAGTCACACTCACTCTGTTCATCCGCTTTCCTCACCATCCCTACAAATCCAGTTTCCTGCTCGCAGATGTAGGCACAGAGACACACTCAGACACACACACAGATGCAGGCGCCGTGGATGTGAACACTCAGAGAGCAAAAGATCATACCCAGACGTGGTTCTATGTCTGTTCACACACGCAGACATAGATACAAACACAGGCAAGTGTGCAAGCGCACTGAGGTCTCTATACACAACTAGCAGAGGAAATTGCAGATAGTCGATCTTTTATCTGTACAAATAGCTGTTTTACATGGTTTAACCTAATACACACATCAGATAGTTTTATAGATATATGCAGTATATTGATAAATACACACATATATAAACATAGGCCGTCATACATGTACATCTGAACTGGGACATAAACACATTGTCAGACATACAAGCATGCTGCTGTGCCTATGTGCCTGCACACACAGATACATATGCATGGATCATTGCCCAGACCCTCAGACATACACAGTCAGGTATATGATAAGTCTATGAGGCATGTGTGAACGGAGAGACTCGTATATACACAGACAGAGATCTACATACAAAGTCACCTGCACAGAGCTACAGAGGCGCAGATATACCCCCAATGCCACATAACCATTGAAAACATTTAATTAGGTGCTTACTGTTTTTCAGGGCCTGTGCCAGGCTCTTTGTATGAGAAACACCCAGACATAAGAGGGAGGGGCAGGGGTTGATGTCGTATGAACAGAGGGAGCTAGGCTTCCACGGACCACAGACTGGGACGTCCCATCCCTCAGCTCTGTCACCCTCCTCCACTGCCTGAAATTCTACTGAGAGCCAGGCAGATATCTCATGGGAGAGACAAATCAGGGAGGGCTGGGTTGCCATGAATGAGGGGAGAGACAGGCGTGTCACACCTGGTCACACAGAGAGGCTCGGGTTCCGCTGCTACCAGCTGTTGCCTCTGAGCAGCTCAGCTGAATATCGGGGTCCCTGAATATTGGGGCCAGCGGTTCCCCAAAGGGTGTAGCACCCAGTAAGCGCAGGCCCTTATCCCTCATGACACCATTCGCTGCTGAGAGAGCAGCACAGGGCCCATTTTACAAGGAATACGTTGGAGACGTGAGTCTTTCTGATTTCAAAGACCTGCCTTTGCCTGTTACCTATATACTAACTCAGAGTCAGTCTTTGGCCCTTGGCAAGTGGTTTCCCACTATGCCTTGGTTTTCCTCACCTGTAAAAAGGTGTTAAAATATTCTCAACCTCGTAGCATCACCGAGGAGTTATGTGGGGATGGTGCATGAATCAGAGCCAACAAAGGGTCTACCCTTGAACCCACCAGTATCCTTCCTTCCTCACTGTTCCCATTACCGTCCCCTTTCTCCAAGGCAGGGCAAGGGCTGTGCAGGTGAATGTAGGTCAGAGTGTTCCAGGCCCAGAAGGGGACAGAGGCAGAGGCCTCACCCACAACAGGAGGCACCTGCCTAGCCACTTGGCAGCCTTTCCTCACCTGTCAGCCAGCCCAACCCTGACAGGGTAGAAATTGGGATGGGAGGTGGGCAGGGAAGAGAAGTTGGGACCAAGGTTCCTCCCAACAGACCCCACATCTCAGAAGCTACACCCCCTGCTCAACTCCCAGTCCTTACCATTGACTCACTGATCTGGTGACACCACAGAGAGGCAGGCATGGACAGCCCCCCCACCATGTACATACACGTTCAGGCACACAAGCTCAGACACACACGGATGCAGCCGTTCCTAAGTGTACACGTGCAGGCAGAGCCTGGCACAGACTAGCAGGCACAAAGGCACACATCTACACAGAGGCAGGCGAGCCATGGCCCACACCCAGACACACACACAGGCTAAGACAAGCACTGAGGAGGCAGCAGAAGGACCTTCACGGACAGACAGGTGGACAGGCACAAAGATACTCAAATGAAAACTCAGGCTCCTGGAAGCACTAAGCAGCAGCCGTCCCTGGCCCCCACATACACACACACAGTTTTCTGCCTTCCCCCAAACACTTGCTCTCCCCAGACACGTGGAAACTGCCTGTTCCCTGGATCAGGAGGATGTGTCCACACTCACCTCCCTTCTTCCAGCCAGAGACAGCAGGCAGCTGGCTCACCCCAGCCAGGAGCACGGCCAGGAGGAGGAGCCTCCCAAACCTCATGTTTCTGCTGCTGGAACCTAAGATGATCAGGGCCCAGGGCCCCCTCAGTTAACACTTCAGCCCCACAGAGGCCAGAGCAGCTTAGTCAGGAGAGGAAGGAGTCCCCCTCACTCCTTCCTTCTCACCCCACCTTCAGTGAGGTCACCTGCAGTGGCATCTGGTAGAACTGCTCTCTGCCTGGGCCTGGCTTGGCTGTTGAGGGTGGGTGGAGTGTGGCTTTTGGTTTGGCTAAGTTTGCTGGTCACAGCAGGTGTCAGTGCCTACTGGGACCCCTTTTCTGGTCTCACAGGATCTTTTTTTTTTTTTTTGAGACGGAGCCTCAAGCTGTCCCCCTGGGTAGAGTGCCATGGCATCACAGCTCATAGCAACCTCCAACTCCTGGGCTCAAGCGAGTCTCCTGCCTCCACCTCCCAAGTAGCTGGGACCACAGG
>CAUYQV010066558.1:0-14434 GCA_963574575.1 Galagoides demidoff
TCCCCCTGGGTAGAGTGCCATGGCATCACAGCTCACAGCAACCTCCAACTCCTGGGCTCAAGCGAGTCTCCTGCCTCCACCTCCCAAGTAGCTGGGACCACAGGCGCCCGCCACAACACCCGGCCATTTTTTGGTTGCAGCCATTATTGTTGTTTGGCGGGCCTGGGTTGGGGATTCGAACCCCCCACCTTAGGTGTATGTGGCTGGTGCCTTAGTCAATTGAGCCACAGGCACCAAGCCGCCATCATTGTTGTTTGGTGGGCCGGGCTGGGGATTCGAACCCTCCACCTTAGGTGTACGTGGCTGACGCCTTAGCCGATTGAGCCACAGGCGCCCAAAATTTTAATTTCTAATATTCATGCTTTCACCATTATTTAACCATTTTACTTATTTTATTTTTATTACTTTTTTTAGAGACAGAGTCTCACTTTGTCGCCCTGGGTAGAGTGCTGTGGCATCACAGCTCACAACAACCTTTAGCTCTTGGGCCCAGCTATTTTTTTGTTGCAGTTTGGCCAGGGCTGGGTTTGAACCTACTACCCTCAGTATATGAGGCCGGCACCCGATGCATTGAGCCATAGGCGCTGCCCTATGTTTTTTTTTTTTTAAATTTTTTTGGGTAGTTTTTGGCTGGGGCCGGATTTGAACCCGCCATCTCCGGTATTTGGGGCCGGCGCCCTACTCCTTAAGCCACAGATGCCGCCCTATTTAACCATTTTCTTTTTTTCTTTTCTTAGGGAGATTGTCTCTTCCCTCTCTCTCTCTTTTTTGCAGTTTTTGGCCAGGGCTGGCTTGAACCCACCACTCTCGGTATATGGGGCTGGTTCCCTACTCCTTTGAGCCACAGGTGCTGCCCTTTAACCATATTATAGTTGGCTATTTAGATAAGAGGGGATGAGTATTTAAAACATTTTTTTGATATACTTTACTAAATCACCTTTTTCTTTTTCTTTTTTTTCTTTTTTTTTTGAGACAGAGCCTCAAGCTTTGCCCCTGGGTAGAGTGCTGTGGCATCAAAGCTCAACAGCAACCTCCAACTCTTGGGCTTAAGCGAGTCTCCTGCCTCTGCCTCCCAAGTAGCTGGGACCACAGGCGCCCACCACAATGCTCGGCTATCTTTTGGTTGCAGCCGTCATTGTTGTTTGGTGGGCCCAGGCTGGATTTGAACCCGCCACCTTAGGTTTATGTGGCTGGCGCCTTAGCCACTTGAGCCACAGGCGCTGAGCCAATCACCTTTTTCCATGTATGAATATTTTCCTTTTTATCTCATCTTTAGCAGTATTGAGTTTCATAATTTTATGTCAATTTGATAATAATTGTGAACAACTTATTATAATTTATGCTATCCTTAAAAATAAAAAATAAAACTGAACAGAAAGTAAGCAGGTGGTAAGGTATAGGAGGGAGGGGTAAAGTCACACTTAACGAGTACAATGTACCCTAACTGGGTGATGGGTACACGTATAACTTTGTCCCAAACTGTATAAAAGCAATTCATGTAACCAAAACATTTGTACCCCAGGAATATTCTGAAATTTTAAAAGTCAATAAAAAAATCATATTATCTTTGATAAAGAGTGACAGAAAATTGTTGAGATGATTCAGACCCATCTTCCACTGGTTTAGGTGTCTGAGTCTTTACTGCCTTCTGTCTCTCTTCAGGCTTCTCTGTAGTGTGCTGTTGCTTGCTGTTTATCCCGGGGTCTCAGACTATGTGACAGACTGTGTGCCTAGACAAAACCAGTTGATGAGTTTTTTTACTGAAATTGTTTAAAGTTCTCTTGAGGCAGCTGTCTCCAGTTTTGAACGTGGCTGTTAGAACATGGATACCTTTTCATTGCATGTGTACAAGTGCACTAAATATAGCCCTTCATCAAGATACAACCCAAAGCTCCAAGTTGGAGTGCTGCTTCTTTGCCAAAAATGCATTAGTTTTTTACATAGGTGATGAAATTCCCTGAAAATAGAAATATTTTTGCTTTTTTTGTGTAGCTTATATAGTTTATTCTTGTGCTTCTGCCTCCATATGTTTCTGAGCTTCTCCCCAGAAGCTGCCAGGCATGCTGTGGTTGCCCAGTGTCCATTTGATCATTGCTGTGGAAACTAGAATATGTCAGTGCTGGGTCATTTCACATGTCACTCTTCAGTCAAACCTGTTCTGGTTTTCTTTTTGCATGTTTTGATGATTGAGGATTCTCTGCTTCTCAGCAGTTCAGTATGTGATCTGTTTAGTACAGTGTTTCTGTATTTCTCACCTTCCTAACAAATGGATATGTATTTACATAATAAAGTATCTTTGTTCATATTAGCTGCCTCACATGGCATAATCTGTCTTTCCATAGAAAATACTTCTCTACATAATGTGCTGGAATGAGTAATCCTCATGATAAATAAGTTTGTCTGTTTTCATTTCCTTTTCCTAACTTTTTGTACATTAGTTTTAGTCAGGAGATAACACTTAAGTCTCTCACTCCCATTGCCTTATTGGATTCTACTTCTTTGTACGCTGCAGTGATTCTACCTTTTAATCAAATAAAAATTCACTGTGCCATCAAGTCCCTTACATTCTTTTAGCCTCCATAAAGTTTGTCCATCATATCTCACTTTTCTTCACACCTGCAGGGGTTTCCAGGTATAAGGGCTTATTGGACTATGAAACTGTTTCTGAGAAGGCCACTGCATAAAGTAGTATATTGCATTGTGTACAGGACTTCTGTTTCCTGCTTTCGACAAGGGCTGGTGGCCTGGGAATCAATTTGGCTTCAGCGGACACAGTGGTCATCTTTGACTCTGACTGGAACCCCCAGAACGACTTGCAGGCACAAGCCCGAGCCCACAGAATTGGTCAGAAGAAGCAGGTCAGTGCAGAGAGGCTTCTGGATATGGCTTTGGGGTGGGGTGTAAGGGAGCTTGATTTAACTTTTTCAGAATGTTTAGAAAAAGCTTTTTTCCCCATTTTGCTCTTATTTTTCCCAAGTGCGGATTTCTGTTTGTTAACTATTTCAGAGAAGAGATGTCATCTTTGGGCCGAAGCTGAACTATTAACATTAAGGATCCTTTCCCTTTCTCTTCTTGAAGAATATACCACCAGTGACTGTCTGTGCATTTATTCTAAGAGATATATGATAATTAGATATAATTAATATGATGAAGTTGTTATGTATTCTAGCAGTGTTCTTGTTTTTATTGTACATGACAATGTATAATAAAACCATTTTTTTTCTTTTGTTTATGAATTTCAGAGTCTATTCTGTATTGGATAACTCATAAGTTTAATTCTTGGCTGAAGATTCTGTTTTTGTGAAACTGATTATTTTTTAGCAAGCTTTTATCATTAGAATAGGCCATACTCATAGATTTTTAAAGGCAGTTTTACTTAAGAATGTAACCTGCTATAGATATTAAAAATATTGTATTTACTTAAGCTACCCATTTGGATGAGTAGCTTAGAGTCATTTGTGGTATAGAGAGCAGGCTTTTTTTTTTTTTTTCTACTTTTATTTTTTTGGTTTTCTTTTCTTTTCTTTCTTAAAATTTTTTTTGGATCAGGGATAAGTAAGATTTCCTTTTCCTACAGGTCAATATCTATCGTTTAGTTACAAAGGGGACTGTGGAGGAGGAGATCATCGAACGGGCTAAAAAGAAGATGGTGTTGGACCATCTGGTGATTCAGCGCATGGACACCACTGGCCGGACAGTCTTGGAAAACAACTCAGGAAGGTCCAAGTAAGTGCCTGAAAGATTAGGGAGATAGGGCTCGGTGCCTATGGCTCAAGTGGCTAAAGCGCCAGTCACATACACCTAAGGTGGCGGGTTCAAATCCAGCCTGGGCCCGCCAAAACAACAATGATGGCTGCAACCAAAAAACAGCCGGGTGTTGTGGTGAGCGCCTGTGGTCCCAGCTACTTGGGAGGTGGAGACAGGAGACTCGCTTGAGCCCAGGAATTGGAGGTTGCTGTGAGCTGTGATGCCACAGCACTCTACCCAGGGGGGCAGCTTGAGACTGTCTCAAAAAAAAAAAAAAAAAAAAAGATTAGGGAGATAGGCAATATCAAATTTACTTTAGCATTTGATGTAACTCATTCATTCTTCTAATAGGATTATCTACCATAGACATCAGTCCATTCCTTAACCTGGAAAAGGCCAGGCTGTGACCACAGGAAGGATGATATTTTAATTTTAGTTAGCTTTCTTTGTTTCTTGTTTTCTTTGCCCATCAACCCTCTGCTTCTGTGCTCTTCCTGCTTCTTGCCCTCTGCCTTGCCTTTGCCTTTGGCTCCTTGCATGAAATGACATAGCTGCAGCAGTGGAGCTGTGTGTTGGGTGTCAGCCCAGCAGTGTCATCACATATGATTCTCAGCAGTAAGAATTGACCAGGCTGAACTGGCAGCAGTTTTTTTTTTAACTATTGGTAAAAATGTTTGTTTGAAGATTATTGCAATTTTCTTTTTCTGTTAAAAACAGAAGGGCAAAAAAGGAAAGTTGTGAAATTTCATTTGGCTTTAGGCAAAAGCACAGCTATTTCTCCTGTGGAGTTTCTGTTTTGATCAGAATGTTAAATATCTTCTGGGGCATATTGTAGGTTTGTTAAAAGTGAATTCAGATTAGCTCTTCCTAAATACAATGTTTTTCAGGTAATTTTCTATTTAAAAGGGAGGTAAGTGAAAAAAGCGTGGCTCTTTTATTTTGGACCCAGAGATGAGAGGTTGAAAATTTTGGTGAATGACAACTTTCTGAGTCAAAGGGCAGAGAGGAAAACTTGATTCTTTCATGTTTTTAATTGGCTTTCTTGCTTAACCATGTGGTAGGTGAGCCAGAAGCACCTTATTTGATTTTCTAGTCTTCTGCCAAGTTAGGATTACCAGCACAGATTCATCCTGTGGACAAATATGAAATACTTGAGAAATTATTTTCTTTGAGGCAGAATTTATATCTTCACCCATTATTTTTCTCCTTTCTTAAAAAGTTATTCTGAAGTAGAACTTCTTAGACATTATTTGACCTTCCTAAGAAATCACACCTACATTTTACTTCCACAGCTCAAATCCATTTAATAAAGAAGAGCTAACAGCTATTCTGAAATTTGGAGCAGAGGACCTCTTCAAAGAGCTTGAAGGGGAGGAGTCAGAGCCTCAGGTAATTAACAGTGAGAAAACAAAATTTTCAGGAAGTATCATCTCTGAGAGTCTAAGAAGATGGTGTTGGACCATCTGGTGATTCAGCTGCTAGAATTTTTCTGCTAGAAGATTTTGAGTCTGTGTTAGAGGCTTTTATAAGGAAAAAATAATGACTTAAAGGATATAGTTTCCTTTTTTCTTCCTTTTTTCTTTTTTTTGAGACAGAGTCTCAAGCTGTCACCCTAGGTGGAGTGCTGTGGTGGCACAGCTCACAGCAACCTCAAACTCTTGGGCTTAAGCGATCTTGCCTCAGCCTCCCAAGTAGCTGGGACTGACTACAGGTGCCTGTCACAATGCCCAGCTATTTTTTGGTTATAGTTGTCACTGTTGTTTGGCGGGCCCAGGCTGGATTCGAATCACCCAGCTCCAGTATATGTGGCTGCACCCTAGCTGCTGAGCTACAGGCGCCAAGCCAGTTTCCTTTTTTCTTAATGAAGCTCAAAGCTCTTACGAAATTAAGGAAGAATGAATAAAGCATTTGAGGATTCTGTCTTTGAGTTCTTCCCTACCCTCTCCTCCTACCATTGCTTAATTTTATTACAATTTCAGAAGTTTCACTTTATTTGTATAAATAACAGTTCAAAACATTAGACTATAAAAGTTAAATGGAATGCCAGAAAGAATTCGTTTATTCATACCAAACATTTTCAGTAAATACTGATCGCTGTTACCATCTTACCATCTTTGTACTGCTTTTGTTCTTTCAGGAAATGGATATAGATGAAATTTTGCGCTTGGCTGAAACCAGAGAGAATGAAGTATCAACAAGTGCGACAGATGAGCTGCTGTCACAGTTTAAGGTGTCAGAATTTTGTGGGGGGAAGTTCTTAGCATTGATTCATTATCTAATGTCTTTGAGCCAGGCCACATCTTTGCTCATACTGTTCCCACTATTTTCACTCCTTCCTTTGCTTCCAAGAAAACTTTTAAGATAATCATGATACAAATCAAAAGAATACTCTTCCAAGTTTGTTTAATTTTTTTCCCTTTTTTGTTTTTATTTTCACTCCCAAGGCTATAGTGCATGTTTGAGCAATTAAAATCATTACATGTTGTTAATGTTTATATTTTTGACAAATAAAGTAATTAGTTGGGTAGTGGATAACAACTGCCTTTTTTTTTTTTTTTTTAAAAGACAGAGTTTCACTATGTCGCCCTTGGTAGAATGCCATGGTGTCACAGCTCACAGCAACCTCCCAACTCTTGGGCTTAAGATGATTCTCTTTCCTCAGCCTCCCAAGTAGCTGGGACCACAGGCGCCCGCCACAATGCCTGGCTATTTTTTTTGGTTGCAGCCATCATTGTTGTTTGGCAGGCCCGGGGCTAGATTCCAGCCCGCCACCTCAGGTGTATGTGGCTGGTGCCTTAGCCACTTGAGCCAACATTATTTCAAATGAACTCTGTTCAATAGCAATTTATAGATCTACATATTCATCATGGATTATTGATAGGTTTCAGCATTTTATAATCTAAATTTTCTAATTAGCATTATATTAGAAAATGTTTATGATTTAACAGTAACTTTTCTAGTAAAACATGTTAAGAGTTTTTATGTTTATATCTTGTTTCTTATTTTCCTTTTTTCTTTTTTTCCTACTTAGAATTCTTCTAAGTAATGTTTCCTATTTTACAATAAAATTTTTTATGAACTTGAGGGTTTGGCAAATGCCTTTGGGGTTGGGGTAAAGGAGAGATTAGTAGACAGTTGATTATCTGATTATGCAATATCACAGGCACCCCAGTCACAGTGTCTTACTCAGATTAAAAACACTGGGTAACTTGGTGTTTGGAAATGGGGACATGTCCATCAAACAATGGTTTGTTTATTTGTTCTTAGGTTGCCAACTTTGCAACAATGGAAGATGATGAAGAGCTAGAAGAGCGTCCTCACAAGGACTGGGATGAGATCATTCCAGAGGAACAAAGGAAAAAGGTAGAGGAGGAGGAGCGGCAGAAAGAGCTGGAGGAAATATACATGCTTCCTCGAATTCGGAGTTCCACTAAAAAGGTAATTAAATGAGATGAGAAATCTGAAGTACTTCTTAGGCTGTAAAGGCTACAGAATTGCTCCTTCTTCAAGTAAAAGACTTTGTATTGTTGCCATGACACAGAGGCCCCCAGAGTGGTGGTGTTATATTGTAGGAAACCTAGTAGAGACATTTAATTTGGTCCTTGCATATGGAATCTTCTTGTAATGGCTGAGCAGGATCTGAGTTTGACAGAAGTTTTCATTTTGCCTTTGAGATTAGAAACAGTAGTCTTAATTTGGTTTTAATTGCCACTGTCTTCAACTTTTTTAGAGTCAAACCTCTTTTTGTCTTTTCAGTTTATAGTGTCTCACTGTTACTGCCCACACTAGCCTCCAACAACTGGCCTGAAGCAATCCTTCAGCCTGTGATTCCCGAGTTAGCAGATAACAGGCTTATGCCACCACTGGCTCCTCTTTTGTCCTTAAATGTTCATAGTACTTGGTATACATACCATATGTTTTCTTGCGTATAATGCTATTTTTGCCCACATTTTTGAGGGAAAAATGAGGATGCACATTGTACATGGGTAGTTCTGATTATGTATTTATATAAATGTTTTTAATTCTCTTATTTATTGCTTATGCATTAAAAGTATAACTCTAGAAAGCAGTAATTATCTGTATGCACAATAATATCCTGGAATATGGTAATAGCACCCCTTCCTCCCTGGCAGCCCCCTTACCAGACAGGCACCATAGCTGCTGGAGCCTCTAGCTGGTGCGGCTGATCCAGGCTGGACACATCCACCTGAGCCACAATCTTAGAAGTAGGCATGCTACTGATAGTAACATGACAGTGTCAAGACCTTGATAAAAGGAGGGTGGAAGTGGCTATGCAGTGACCTCTCCTCTTGGTAGAGGTTCAAGGAATGGAGCTAGCTGCTGCAGAGAAGCCAGGAGCAAGCCCAGGCCATAGGTTAGAGCAGGGTCCTCAAACTTTTTAAATAGGGGGCCAGTTCACTGTCCCTCAGACCGTTGGAGGGCTGGACTGCAGACCCTGGGACGAGTCGGCTGCTAAGTAGGACAGGCAGCGATAGCAAAAACACCTGGTGGGCTGGATAAATGTCCTAGATGGGCCGCATGTGGCCCGCGGGCCATAGTTTGAGGATGCCTGGGTTAGAGTGTTATAGATAGCCTGAATGCCTGACCTCTCTCAACTGTCCCCTTTTAGCCTTGTCCCCACATCCTCTCATTTCCTATTCCCACCCATGTCTGTCAGTGGGAATGTGACCATGGCTGCTCTGCTGAGAATCCAGGTGGGCTTATTTCCTGGAAAGCTGGCCCTGCCTGCCCTGAGCTCCTGATGGTAGATCCTGGCCCTTTCTGGGCTGCTTTCTCTCTCACACAACTGAGCCCATTCTGAGACTCTTAGGACACCATGCTGCAGAGGATGATCCCTGAGGTGGGACGTAGGAGGCCTAGGTTCTGAGACCTGATTCTGCTAGCAGCCTGCTGTTGTGACCTTGGGCTGTAGTCCCCATGAAGTTTTTGTCTGTAATGGTACCTAGCAGTGAAGTATGAAATCTTCGTGGCATTGGGTACCTCAGCCCGGATATTGTGATTTTGAACCTATGACGGATCTGAACCCCCAAGATGCTGAGTTACTATGATTTCCCAAACTTACCAGTAGGAAGAGCCATCTAGGATGCTCATTAACAGAATGGATACCCAGGTCATTCTCCTGGAGACTTGATTCATTAATGATCTGGAGCATGATTCAGGAGTCTTTTTTTTTTTTTTTTTTTGAGACAGAGTCTCAAGCTGTTGCCCTGGGTAGAGTGCCATGGCATCACAGCTCATAGCAACCTCTACCTCCCATGCTCAAGCAAGTCTCCTGCCTCTGCCTCCCAAGTAGGTGGGACCACAGGCACCCACCATAACGCCTGGCTATTTTTTTTTTTTTTTTTTGGTTGCAGCTGTCATTGTTGTTTGGTGGGCCCGGTCTGGATTCGAACCTTCACCTTAGGTGTATTTGGCTGGTGCCTTAGCCACTTGAGGCCAGTTCAGGAGTCTTAATTTTAATGAGTCCCTGGGGTAATTTGTAGGATTTATAAGTTTTATATATTAAAGACTGGTGTCATTCATTTTGATGGTACTGAGTGCCTAAGACTTCGATGGTTCAAGGAGGTCATCCAGTCATTAAACAGAAATGTGAATGTAGAGTATTCCACTAGGGCATCAATAGGGAAGGCTTCTTCCTCGGTGCACTGTCCTTGGGTCCTCAGAATAGGGCCAGAGGTACGAGAGATAGGCAGCCTGGAACAGGGAGGGATCTACTATTAGATCTGGACTAACACACCAGCTTCCTAGGAAATAAGCCCACTGGGGTTCTCAGGGGAGCAGCTGTGGCCACATTTCTACAGACGTGGGTGGGAATAGGAAATGAGAGGACAGAGGGATGAGAGTGGGCTGGGAGGGGACAATTCGGGAGGTCAGGCACTCAGATCGTCTGAACCACTCTCACTGGATGCTTGGGCTCTCTCCTGCTTCTCCCCAGCAGCCTGTTCCATGCCTCACACCCCTCATGACAGGAGACGCCACTGCATGGCAACCTCTACGCTCCTTTAAAAAATGAATATGAAAGATTATTTTTCCCCCAGAAGTTTGATCAGAAATGTTGGTGCATGTTACCCTCATACACAGAAGTGTATTTTATGTGACAAAATGCACTACTTGTTCAGGATTTCTAACTATAAATAAGGTATATATACTAGCTTCATAGCGTATAGAGCACTATGACAGGCAGTGTCTCATTCAGTTTTTTAGAACAATGAAGATGGCAGAGTAAGTTTTATTATGTATTTTGTGGAGGATAATAGATTCAGATTTGTTCAAGATCATAGCCAGTCAGTGTGATGTAATACTAGCTACCATTTGTTGAACACTCAAAATGTGCCTAGCTTAATTCTCATTGCTTTTATACTTACTGATTGATTTAATCCTCATGAAAACTCTGTGGTAGTATTGTCTCCATTTTAGAAATGAGAAAACAGAGGTACAAAGAGGTAAAGGTACTTGCTCAAGGAAGTAAACATGAGTCTGTTTTATATAGAATATTATGGAACAAATATATTGAATATTATTTATATTGGATATTATGGAAATACCCACATATTTTAATGCCAGTTCATGTATCATTACATTGTAATGTCTCTGAAAATATGAATATCCTAAACAGGATTTTATGTCCTCTCTCTCCTTATTTGTTAAAGGAAAAATTGACTTGGCTATTATGATGGGAAATTCTGAGCACTAAAGAATTATGATGGGTTGGTCTTAGTCCTTTCACCACTTGAACCTGGTACTTGCTACTGTGTGACTTTGCCTCAATCTTTTTCAGGCTCAGGCGAATGACAGTGACTCTGACACTGAGTCTAAGAGGCAGGCCCAGAGGTCCTCTGCTTCTGAGAGTGAGACAGACGACTCTGATGATGACAAGAAGCCAAAGCGCAGAGGACGCCCCAGGAGCGTGCGGAAGGACCTTGTGGAGGGATTTACTGATGCCGAAATCCGAAGGTTAGTGGAGGTCTGAGCTTGTTTGGAAGGGCATGCTGCAAGTCTTGGGCTGATTAGATCCCTGATATTTATTGACAGGGTAGGCAGAGGCTAATACCTACAAAAAAGTCAACTGAAGCTGAGTCATGCCCCAAATCTTCAGGATGATTCTTCCTCTCCCAAGGTTTTCCTCAATTAAGATCTTTTTTGCTTATTGTTCATCTCTTTGTTTACCTCTTGTTCTTTGGTTATTCAGAGAATTTTTCAAAGAAAGTTTAGCCACAGGGAGACCATTTACATATATAGATGCAGACTTACGTATTTGTATATAAAAGAAGTAAATATCAAAATTAAAAATGGTACAAATGAGAAGTATACACATGTTCAGCATGTGCTTTTCTTCCTTATTTAAAATCAATTTTAGACCACTTTTTATGGGAGTACATATTACATATTTGTTGATATCTTTTTTGTACCCTTCTGCCATCCAGAAATAGAAGATCTAAAATTGTGCATCCAAATTATATTTTTCCCGTTCCATGGTATTTTTTTTTTTTTTTTTGAGACGGAGACTCAAGCTATCCCCCTGGGTAGAGTGCCATGGCATCACAGCTCACAGCAACCTCCAACTCCTGGGCTCAAGCGAGTCTCCTCCCTCAGCCTCCCAAGTAGCTGGGACCACAGGCGCCCGCCACAACGCCTGGCCATTTTTTTGGTTGCAGCCGTCATTGTTGTTTGGCGGGCCCAGGCTGGGGATTCGAACCCGCCACCTTAGGTGTATGTGGCTGGCGCCTTAGCCGATTGAGCCACTGGAGCGGAGCCTCCATGGTGTTTTTTTTAAAGCCTAAAGAAAATGCAAAGTATGAAGATAGCTTTAAGGCCTATGCATATTTTAATAATATTAACTAGTCCTTTAACATTAATATGTTTGAAACTTTGATGTCTTTGTTTCCACCTAAATGTTACACCTATTTTCTTCTTTTTTTGTTTAATTTGCTCTAGAAAAATGTAAATCTGTTAAAATATTGACAGAATAGAACATACTATTCCCACCCTCATATCAGTAATTCTGACTTAGTAGGCAGTCTTTTATGTATCCACTCCCTCTTCTTGCTCCCTACCTCTAACATTATTTTGAGAAGAATGTTTTTTGCTGTTGAGTAGAATCTTCTATGATGGTGTTGGTTAGGCAGATTTGGTTTCATTGGTGAAGTCTGTCTTTTCTTGATTTTCTGTCTAGTTGTTCTATCCATTATTGAAAATGGGATGATGTTTAAGTCTCTGTTATTGTGGTATTATCTATTTGTTCCTTTAATTCTGTCAGTTTTTGCTTCATATGTTTTGGGACTTTGTCATTGAATGTAGTTTTTATAATTGCTAGGTCTTCCAGATGGATTGCCCTTTTTATCATTATGAAAGACCTGTCTTTTTCTCTAGTAACAATTTTTGTATTAAAGTCTTCTTTTAAGTTTGACATTCATCATAGCTACTCCAGCTCTCTTTGCGGGGTATTTGAAACAAAAAGGTGTTATTTCTTTTTGTCTTTTTTTATTTCAACTTATTTGTGTCTTTGGACTTAACTCTGTGTGTTGGATCTTTTAAAAATTTTTTTCTGCCAATCTCTTTTTCTGGATTAGAGTCTTTAGCCTTTTGACTATCAACAGCTCCTGTAGGCATTCAGACAGGATGCTTGGTGCAAACATCACCTGTAGGCTTTCAATACAAGATATTCATTTGGTGGGAAGAGAGGCAGCCATTGTTCAATTTATAAACAAAAACCTGAGGGCACATGTTACTGTTTTGTTACCTGAGATGACTCTGTGAGCATCCTACACTTGATTCTAGATATTTTTCACAGTCGTGGGTAAAATAGTTTATATAAATAGTGGATTCCTGTGGAAATACATATAAATAAGGAGTATGATAAATTCAATAAATTTATGGATTATGCAGCGAGGCATGTTTTGAGTTGTACCATACAAAAAATAATTGTTAAATTTTTTATTGATATGGCAAAACTTTATTATTTTGTAGTAATTTTTTTGTTTGCATGTTTCTTTTTGAAAGAGTCATCAAGGTCAGACTACTCAGCCATTGTTGGAGAATTTGGATATAGAGGTAGCTCTCAAGTACCTCAGAATCTGGTTTGGAAAATGAAAGTGTAGAACCTATTTCAAATTTAAAAGGCAATCTCAGCAACTTCAGTGGACAAAATTTGAATCTAATAAAATCATATGATTTTGATGTGAACATATCAGGAATAAAAGCCAGTATTCATAGCAAATCATTAATTTTAGAAGTTTTCCAACTGTTCAAAGAACTTTTGGTTAATCATATTGTACAACTCTGGAGGAAGAAGTGTTTCTGATTAATAATCCATTCCGTCTCACAGAAAGGCATTTTCTATCAAAGTATAGCAATATAACAGGAATATGGCAAAAACACTTCCTGAAGATGCGTTTGCACAAAACATAAAGTGAAGCCAAACACTGTATTAGTGTGTACAATGTAATGTTGGATTATGCATCAAGGTGTGTTTTGAGTTGTACCATACAAAAAATAATTGGTAAATTTTTATTGATAAGACAAAGCTGTATTATTTTGTATTAATATTTTTGTTTGCATATTCCCTTTTTAAATAAATTATAAAATATTGAAACTGAAGCCAACTTGGGTAAATTATTTTGATTAGTAAGAAACTAAAGAACATCCAGTAAGTGAACCTGTACTGTGATACTGCATGCCTTAGTTGGCCGGTTTCTGAGTGTTCTGCAGTGAAAGGTTTAATTGTTTACTACATTTAATGCAGTTACTAATAAAGAAGGGTTTAGATCTGCATTTTGCTATTTTTTCTATATGTCGTCTTTTTTTCTCCCTTTATAATACTACTTTCTTTCTTGTTATCTAAGTGTTAGTATACTATTTTAATTACTTTGTTTTACTATTTGTTAATGATTGTTCTGGGTATTATAAGTAACAATTTAGAGTGATTTAGTTTGCATTTACACCAGTTTAATTTCAATAGTATACACTATTGAACACTTTGCTCCAATTATAGCTCTTTCCCTTTTGCCATCATCACACAAGTTATAGCTTTACACATTGTAACTATTATCAATACAGTTTTATAATGAATGCTTCATATAGTTGTCTTTTAAAATCAGATTGGAGAAGAAACGAATTATAAACAAAAATGCATGTATGTGTCTTTATAATTCATTGATACACCCTACAAGTGCTTGTATTTCTTTATGTGGGTTTCTTTATGTCCTTTTGTATCTGTGTGAAGGACTTTCTTTTTTCTTTTAGGGCCAGTCTTTTAGCAACGAATTTTCTATTTTTGTTATTCTGGGACTGTCTTAATTTTTTCTTCATTTTTAAAGGAAAGTTTTTTTTTTTCCCCCCCTGTTTCTGGATAGCATCAATTAGCTTATCTTTAGGTTTGCTGATGCTCTCTCTCTTCTTCTGGTTCATGTCTGCTGTTGAGCTGCTTTAGTGATTTTTTTCATTTTAGTTATTGTTCTTTTCAACTCCAGAATTCCTACCATGTTTCCCCAAAAATAAGACACTGTCTTATATTTATTTTTTCTCAAAGACACACTAGGGCTTATTTTCAGGGGATGTCTTATTTTTATTAAGTATAATACAACAATCTATATTTATTCAAATACAGTTAAGTCATCTTCTTCTGGAATATGACAGAGGGAGCCAACCTTGTTGATGGGGCTGGTGC
>CAUYQV010066561.1:0-87073 GCA_963574575.1 Galagoides demidoff
GGCGCCGGCCACAACGCCTGGCCATTTTTTGGTTGCAGCCATTATTGTTGTTTGGTGGGCCTGGGCTGGGGATTCGAACCCACCACCTTAGGTGTATGTGGCTGGCGCCTTAGCCGATTGAGCCACAGGTGCCGAGCCCATTTTTCTTCTTTTTCAAACAATGCTCAGTCATGTAAGTGTATCAGTATAGGCATGGACTTTGGGATTGATCTAGAATGGCTGATTTAATTATCAAGTGCAAGGGAATGTAAGAGCATGAGGGAGATGAGAGTTTTGTGATAGAAAAATTTTAAGGCATTGACCATAGTGTCCAGGATGAATGAGATAATCTTCAAGGGGATGAAGGTTTAAAAATGATAGGTATCAAGGAAATTGAATTGCAGTCTAATAAAAACGAGAGAGCTGGAAGAATAGGAGGTCATAAGATTAAATTTTCTTAAGTGGAGAAATTCTGTACCTGTGCTATCCAATATGGTAGCCACCAGCCATGGCTACTTACCTTTAATGTTAAAAAATTATGTCCCTCTGTCACATTAGCCACATTTCAAGTGCCCAGCAGCCACACATGGCTACCACTGTATCACTACCATAGGGCAAATAAAACAGGTACATCATATGGGAAGGTCTACTAGACCATGGATCTAACAAATTCTGGGGAGTGCCCAGGAGTGTGAGTTGCTAAAGATAAGGGGAGACAAAACCAGTGAAGGAAAGGCAAAGAAGGCAGGATATGGGGTATGTTTCCACAGAGATGTTGAATTCTCCCTGTGAGTGGCAAAAGTTCTGATAGAGAAGATACAACTCAAGTCCTCAGTGAATGTAAGGGTGACCAGATAGATGAACATCTCAACTTTGTTGAATTGTGCTTCCTGGCAGTGCCTCCCAAACCCTCCATGCTTGACCAGTGTCCCTTGCTTCTGACATGAGCTTGACTGACCCAATTTGGGCTCTGTCCCTGAGTGATAAGTCAGATTCCATTTAGACTTCTCCTGGATTGAAAAATCACCTCTTCCGAAATTACATCAGATTGCTTTTGTCAACTCAATACTGCAGCTGCCGGATGGAAAAGGAACCTACTGCCTTAAGTCTATGTGGCTGGGTAGCTAAAAATAATACTTCTATAGGCATAGCTACTGCTTCATATAGAAGACTCAACAGAGATTACCCCCCTCTACACTAACTAGGATGTAACATGAAGTGATCTTTCATTGGAGAACACAGGTAGTTTGATTGGTGTATGTCTGTTGTGTTTATTAGATACATTTATTATGATCTAGGACTTACATTGAGGTTTTTATGATCAATTCAAAAAGGAAGTCTATCATGTAGAAATGTGACATAGCTTTTAGCTAGCTGTTCATGGCTTAAGGTACCATACAGAACAATTTCCAGTGGCATCAGAGCTAATTGTTACCACCATATCCCTACTTCCATTTTTGAAAGCTGGCAGCTTTGAGTTATAAGCCCATAGTAATCCTGTTCCTACTAACATTAACTTAGGAGCCAGCACAAGTCCTCTCATCCTCTCATTCTTCTGTCCTTCACTCCAGTGACTGCTGTTAATACCCTCAAGGAGCATTAATGCCTTTTCCACTAGGTAAAGGTTGTTAAGATTATGTTTGGTGAAAACCTAATGAGTGAAATTCATGAATTTCATAATAAGTGAAAACTCTTTTTCTTTATACCTTACTAATTATAGGCTGATATAAACTCAGTCCCTTTTGTCCTTTTATCATTGCTAATCCCTCTGAACTTTGTCTACTTTTCTTAAAATCTGCAATTTTATTTCCACTTGTTCTTAAGAACTAGGATGAAGCCAGGTGCCATGGCCCTGTTTCTTATTTTTCACTAGACTATACATTTTTATTCTGTTGATTTTGCTAGGTTGTTTAGTTATTTGTGTGTAATAGGCTCTTCCATAGCAGTATGCAGTGGAAAATTCCTTTTGACAAGCCATAGCAAGCTTAATTGAGTCATGACATATACCATTAATAGCTTCCAGCAGAGCAAGCAGCCCTTTTCCTAAGGCAGCATATGCTTCCACTGGGTTTCAACACCACTGTAGGTCTCACATGACTAAGGAAATTACTTTCTTCACTTGTGAAAAGTTACAGAAAGGTATCGAGTTAATATCTGAATTAACAAATTAAATTTTAAAGAGGTAGAAGCTCTTACTAGGCTTTCTTCCTCTTTAGATTTGATAAAACCTATTTTTTTTTAACTTAGCACTGAATTTTAGGTCAATTTTAAATTTTTGTTTATTGTTTAATCATTCCTTAATGAATCTCATATCAATTCTTTTAAGATTTTTATTTTACGTTAAATGTCACACAATAAACAGTATTAGTGGAAACTCTTCTGTCAACATGCTATTTCTGATTCTTTCCCATTGACTTTGTAGCCTGAAGGCGTTCCAAAGTCTGACATTACTCTTAATGTTTTTAGGACAGATGCTGTTAAAGCTTTCAGCACAAGTAGTAGATTATCAGCATACATTAGTTAACTTGTGAACCTTTATCTGAATATTCTTCAGATACCCATGGGATCTCTGTGAAATCCTAGCTTCAATGTCAGTCTGAAGAGTAGCATCAGTAATGGGCATCATCCTTACTTCCCTCCCCACTGCAGCAATAAGGCAGGGAAAGGGAGATTGTAAACCATCGATTTGAGCCATATAAGTGTGTTGAAAATAAATTGTGCTATCTGCTGTATTTGTCCCCAAAGCCAAATTTGCCTACCACATAATACAAGTAGTCTCATTCAATTGCATCAAAGGACTTCCTGGTATCTAATAAAATCATTGCTATAGGTTCCAATGTTCTCTTTGTATTTCAGATAAGTTGCATTCATCTATGCAGATTATCTGATGCTTATCTCCCTGGCAGAAAGCCTTCTTGCATAAGGATCTATTAGATTTGTGATTATTTAGTCACATAACAACTGCTCAGGTAGCCATCATTTTATACCTACACACATTGCATGAAAGGGTATTTTTCACAATACTGCTAAGGGAGTAATTTGCAATCTTGAGTATAAGGCTATATGGATAAAAAAAAATTAGATTAAAAAAATGTAGGCCACTTTGATTTCAAGCCACAGATAGTATCTGATGTTTTAAAAATTCAGTACACACCATTTAAATGCATTACATTTATTCACAGTTTATTTCTGAAATTATGAAGCTCTTCAGTGTGCTGGTGGTAGACAGAAGCTGACATGTTGTAAGCAACCTAAATTTTTATAAATCTGTTTTGAAAGAAACACAGTGTCACAGAAAACAGTATCAATTACTCCTAGGTTTTTAATTGACACCGCAAATTTGCTCCAAATTTCCATTCTTCAGTTCAGGATCTGCAAAGAAAATGAAGGCACCGAATATCTCCATGGGAGATGTCTAGGTATTAGAATCACAAGACTACTTCTTTAGAACATTCCCTGAACTATTTCAAAGAGTTTTTCCCAAGTATTGATTAATTCTTTGATGCCCGGAGAATAGGGAATTGCGTAAAAGTGAAGAATTGAACACTGAAGAATAGGGGTAAAACCAGTTGTTAACCTTAAGGGTTCCCCTGTATGCGTAACCTACACTCTGTGAGATGGCATATTGTAGGGAGAAGCGCCTGGGCTTTGGAGTCAGTTTTAATCTAGGCTCCACCCTTTACTTACCAGTGTAGCCTTGGTAAGCTACAAATAGCACTGAGTTCCAGCTTTCTCAGTTACAAAAATTTCATTCCTGAATTTGTTGTAAATATCAAAAAGACAATGTAAATAAAAAATTACTCAAGTAGTCAGTGCTCAATAAGTGTTGACTGTTTCATTATGCTTACAGTTAATAAACCTTCTTGGCATTATACTGGGAAAATAATGACATTCAGCAAAATACACTGCAAAAATTTATTTTGCAATTAACCTATACAGAAGAAATTCACTTTTAAAACCTACAGTATATGAAGACAAATTCTCGAATTAAAAAATAAAAACAAAAACCACAAACTAAAAAAGAAAAAAAACCAATAAAAACAAAAATCTTTTCCATTATCAATTAGCCTTCAGTAGTTACTCAACATATTTGGGTCCAAGAGAATTAGCTTCACTCTAAATATATAGGTTTACACAGAATGAAATGAACAATTCAAAAGTAGCCAGTTTCCATAGAATTTTGTATTTCTATAAACAGAAAGATGTTTTTAATGCTAATTTCCAAGTAGATATAGCCTTTTGAAGTATGCTGCATAATTATTCTTAATAGTTGGAAAAATATGTTTGGACTTTAAGTGAAGTAATTTCTGGAGAAAATGCATGATCCCAAACTGAGGCTAAAACCCTAAGTACATATAAAGTAATATGCACAATATTCCTTGGATATATGTAAACAGGGAGAGTCACTTAGTAAATGGTATTGGGTTTTGCTAATAGTATAATCCACTTTCATTAGGCATCTTCCTCTTGTGCATTAATATGTGACATCATGCTCTCATATACCATTTTATAATAAAGTGAAATAAAAAGCCCTTCCAGATTGCAACTGTAAGATAATCAGATTCTGTAGTGCTCATTATGACTGCAATTATGTACCAAAACTCTCCAAATATAGTTCGGTTATTGCGGTTATTAATCATTCTGGTTTTGTTTCAAGTACTTGCTTTATAGCCTGCTGGATAGACTCCATTACTCTATAAGCTGAATGTCGAAAGTCAAACATGTACATGTGAATCTGCTGTTCTAAAGGCCTTTCAACATAATTTACCCTTTCAATTTGTATTTGTGAATATAAAAAAAAAGTAGGGGAAACAAAGCTGGTGTCAATAGAGTCATTGACCTTTGCAGTAAACAGAAGATAGTCCTTAACCCAAACAACTTCACAAATAAGAAATCTATTTTGTTAGAACTAGAAATAGTGCTGTTTAAAAAGTTAGTTTCAGAATACCAATCAGTTCTTACGGAAAAAGGGGGGGAAAACTAAAAAATCTATATATTTGATAGGGAGGAAAATAGTAAGAGTGCCAGCAAATGTGTATTATTAATGGTTCAAAGCAACAACACCACAGACAGAATGTAGTTCTAAACATTTTATGCATAAAACCATGTATTCTGATTAACTTAACTACAAAATGCCAAGTAAAAGACAGAAGATTTATTATACAGAACAAATGCCATCTGCACCACCTTAAATCATTACAACAGATATATTTCTAGGAAAAAAATACACCTGATTCTCAACCCTACATTCTGAGATGCTAAAGGACGAACTAAATAGGATTCCAAGCAGACCAAGAGAAAATGACTGCATAATTATTTAAATATTAGCATATAACGAGCTCAGGAAAAAAACATATTGACATAGTTTACAAAATTCATATCACCATTTCCCTATGCTTTATGATTTTTTCAATTTGGCTACATACATTGGGCCCCAGGCTTTCCCCTTATCTGGAATCACCAGGAGCCCACATTCCTGGCCAGTGGGTACAAATGTGAACTCTTGGGACCAAGTCCTTGCTATTCCGTTGATGTCCACAGGCCTAATGTTATCGTGGGAGTTTAAAATTTCAGTGATTACATCTTGATTTTCCGCCTTGGAAAGTGTGCATGTAGAGTACACGAGTAGACCTCCAGGACGTAAGGCCTTAATTGCAGACCTGTGTGTAATCAGAAAAATGCAGAAAGTTAGTGAGGTACATTAACAGGAAACGAAGGGTTCTGAGGGCAAGGAAGATTACATCCTTGATGCTGACCTTACTCAGACTACCATAACTCTGAATAGTTTCTAACATTACATCCATTTCTTTCTAATTTACCCTGGATGTTGGGAAAACAATAATCAATCAACATGGAAAAGATAGAAAGAGTGTGTTTGGTAGGGGTCCTTGTAAAAGTAGGAGGGGTAAAGTATGGAATAATGAGTTTGTCTTTGAAACAATGGAAATGAAGGTAAAAATAAAGATAGCAACTGAAAGCATAGGTAAGCAACCATTGAGGCCATTCTCCTATACTGCAGGCTGAGCAATGAGGTAAAAAGTTATTATCCAAGAAAGCTGAATGACCTATCTGGGGGCACCTAAGGAGCCACTGTAGGTGTTGGTCTCCAAAACAAAGAATTCTGTATTGTAACTTGAAGAAAGCCTCCAGAGCAATAGCCAGATCATAAAGTAGCAACACCAGGCAAAAGGTCTCACCCCTAAAATAAACCTCAAGAACTTTTATTGTCTCATTATTAAATAAAAATGTATAACTAAGGATTCAGATAATTAAGGATGAAAACTACTTAAGCAAAGTGTAAAAGAAAGAACAAAATAAACAATAATAAATAAAAGACCTAGGAAGAAACAGAAAGTTCAGGGAACAAGGTAGAAATAAGACCAAATTAATACAGAAAGATCAGAAAATACACAGATAAAGGTAAAAACAAAGACAAACAACAACAATAAAACAAGAAAAAAAAAACCATGAAAACAAAAACAACAACAAAATGAAAAAGTATGAAAAAGAGATCTTAAAAATTAAATATATGTTTCCCAAAATAAAGGATATTCTGTAGAAGTATTTTGAGTTAAGGTTGAAGAAAATTCCCCTCCCAAAAGTAGAACAATAACAGATTCACTGCAAATGAGACAGGGAGGGCTAATCAAGTAGGTCCACGATTCAATTAACAAGAGTACTAGGAAGATATATAGAGAACGGGGCGGGGGGGAGGGGGAAGATGAGTTAATAAAATAATAAAATAATTTCCCAGAGATAAGACAATATGAAAAAAGTAACTCATCAAGGAGCTAGCACATTCATTATTATTTATTGAGCATCTAGTACGTGCTGAACATTTTTCTAGGTGTTGGATATATATCAATGAACAAAACAGACAAACAAACAAAAAAATCCCTTACCCTTATGAAGCTTATAGTTTGGCTGGGGAATATAGAATATGAAAAATAAATGCTATGGGCTGAAATGGGTTCCCCTAAATTCATCAGTTTAAATCATAATGCCCAGTATTGCAGAATATGACTATAGTCAGAGAGAGAGTCCAGAAGCGGTGCCTGTGGCTCATGGGAGTAGGGCACCGGCCCCATATACCAGAGGTGGCAGGTTCAAACCCAGACCCAGCCAAAACTGCAAAAAAGAAAAAAAAAAAAAAGAAATAGAGACAGGATCTGTAAGGAGGCAATTAAGTTAAAAGTAGTCCATTAGGGTGGGTCCTAATCAAATATGACTTGTATCTTTCCAAGAAGATTATCTTCCAAAGAAGAAGACATTTGGCAGCAGCATTACAGAGGGAGGACCATGTGAAGAAAACACAGGGTGAAGACAGCTACCAATAGGCCACTAAGAGAGGCCTCAGAAGAAACTAATCCTGCCAACACCTTTATCTCAAACTTCTAGTCTCCAGAACTGTGAGAAAACAAACTTCTATTGTTAAGCTACCCAGTTTGTGGCATTCTGATATGCATCCCTGGCAAACTAATATAAAGTACATATGAACATACATTAACACATACAAACATAAATATATATACATATCCACACACATGCATAAAGGTATATGTGTGTATATGTCTATACATAAACCTATATGCACATATGTATGTTTGCATATTTTTTTACTTAGTCGGCAATTTAGTGATAAGTTCTATGAAGAAAATTAAAGCAGGAAGGAAAGATTAGGAGTGTTTGGATGGCTGGGGGATTGCAATTTTAAATAGGACAGTTAGAAGAGCGTGCCATTTCGGAAAGTGACATTAAGACAAAGACCTGAGAAGGTAAAGGGAGTAGGCCAAGCAGATATCCCAGGGAAAATCATGCCACACCAAAGAGCTGGCTAGTAAAAAGACCCTGAGGCATGTTCGTGGGAAGATGAGGACAGTGTGCTCATCTGGAGGAGGGAGGTGGGAGTTTGAGATGAGATCAGAACGTTAAGAGGAAGAATAGATAAAGGGTCTTGTGGAAAACCGTAAAAACTTCAATCTTCTAAAGACCGAAAAACACCCATATTTAGATATATCAGTGTTAACTTTTAAACTTCAAGAACAAAGAAAAGATGCTCAATGCCACCAGAGAGAAAAATGGGTCACCTATTAAGAGTCCAGGAGTCAGAGTGGCATCAGGGGAGCAAGCCATTCCAAATCCTGGGGAAAAGCCATTTAAAGTGCATCTTATTTGCAGCCAACCCATCAGATAAATATGTAGGAGGAATACAGAAACCTACAGACATCTGATGACTCAGAAATTTTAACTTTAGCAAACTGAGGGGGTGAATAAAGAAAGCGGAGAAATGTGACCCAGAAAAGAGTGAATGCAGCACAGGACAGCGGTGCAGGGAGTGACTTTCAGCAATACTCCAACCATGACATTGAGCCAACAGAGATGAAATTTAATTCTAATATATTCCTCCATTCTGCAGCAGACAATATTTATAGAAGCAAACAACATACACCATTTATTGATCTTTGATGTCCAGAATCACTCCATAGGACAATCTTAATAATGTTTCAGAACAGATTATAAAATCTCAGAAAGAATACTATCAACCTTGACCCTGCAAAAGGACAAGCACAGTTGTAAGTCAGTGGGGAGTAGTAGGGAGGGAGACATGGCAGGCAGGGTAGGCACGGAAATATTCTTATCGTATAAAAAGAGAATGCCGAGAGATACTTCCCTGATGATTTTTAAAAGAGAATAAAGAGATATAAAGAGAAAAAGAGAAAGTTTGAAGTGAGTATAAGAGAAATGTTCTACCACTTAGAGAAAAAGGAATGCAGATCTAGGTGCGTAATACCAAGATTCAGAGCTGATTGAAGGAGAAACCATGAACAGTGTGAGGTTACAGGGTGCAGGGGGCTGTGACGACAGAAGAGTGGTGGAAGTGAGATAAATCCTACCCGTGAGTCAGTAGTCAATGTCTAAAGTCGATCATTTTTATTTAAAGGACAAACATAATATTTAGACATTTGGGGTGACCTGAGAATAAATTAGGATCAGGAATAATGAGAGTCATTGCCTCTGAGGAGTAAGACTGGAGAAGAGAGGAAGGAGTGGCAGGGAACATTCCTCTCCACTAGAAGCTCATTTACATTTTTAATTTTTTACCCATGAGCTTTATTTCTATAATAATGTAAACTAAAGGGGAGATTTGACAGGAGAATAACTATCAGAATTGTTCCCATTGAGGTCAGTTACTTTATTAAAAAAATTTTGATTGTTAAGGGATAACCTCTGTAGGAAACGTACTCTCTGAGATCCCAGATAACTAAAATATTATGGTATTCAGAATTTCTATACTTCCCACAAATTCATTTATTGAATAAAAAATATTTTGGGGGTGGTTACCACTTAGGGTCTGCTTACCCTTACTTGTTTGTTACTGCTCTCTAAAAAAAATTTTATCTGTATCTTCTCACTCTTCACTGTCCTCCAAATACCTCCCATAAAAATAAAAAAGGCTCATGTTTAGACATGAGAGATGCGGAATGTTAAGGGGATAATACCTCATGGTAGGAAGAGTAATAATCACCCAAAGACAACCACATCCTAATCGCTAGAAACTAGAAATGTGTCATTTTACATGACAAAAGGATGTTTGCAGATGTGACTAAATCAAGGATCCTATAATGGGAGAATATCTTGGGTTATCCCAATGAATGGGCCTGATGTAAACACAAAGGTTCTTGTAAGTGAAAGAAGGAGTCAGGACAGTTAAAGAAGCAGATGTGATGGTAGAAGTTAAGGTTGGAGTGACAGGACTGCTGGCCAAAGGCAAAGAGCCAAGGTATATATATGGTCTGCTTCTGGAAGTGGTGAATGGAGACCAAAGGGATTCTCGTCTGCTATCTGCAGCCTCCAAGAGGAACAGAGATCTGCCAACACCTCAAGTTCAGCCCTGTGAGACCCATTCTGGTGTGTGAACTCTAGCAGTGTAGAGGTAATAAATTTGTGTTATTTTAAGACACTAAATTGGTGGTAATTTGTTGTAGCAGCAATAGGAAACATGTAACACATACCTGGTGGTGGCTTTTTTATTGTTTTTGATAGTGACACACTAAGGCAGACACAGAATTTGCTAAAACTGTGTAAGTTATAACTACACTCATTTTGGATCATTTTCTACTGACTACAGCAATACGTTTAAGATTTTCCTTACAAATGTTAGATTATTGTGGAAGGGATAAATGCAGTGTTTTAATGCAGATATT
Source organism: Galagoides demidoff (assembly GCA_963574575.1). Classification (NCBI taxonomy): domain Eukaryota; kingdom Metazoa; phylum Chordata; class Mammalia; order Primates; family Galagidae; genus Galagoides; species Galagoides demidoff. Next base: position 10,185 of record CAUYQV010066561.1, read on the forward strand.
TTTAAACTCCCATTAAAAGGACTTATTTTGGTCCTAGTTCCTCAATTAGCAAAGCCAATGCTTAATCAAGTAAGTATGATTCTTTCTCATTAAAGTTGTACAAAAGTACATAGAAGCCTCATCATTCACAAACAATATGTTCCCGGCTTAATGCAAATTTAAATTAATTTAAATTAAATTAATAATGTTCCCAAATGTTGGCTGATTCTTCTGCTTTGTTTTCATTTTAACATTCATAATTTATCTTTCTAAAATTAGGTTGGTATAACTCAACTGCCTGAATTAATTTCTAAACATAAAAATTATGTGTGGTAATACAAAAGCTTTTTTAACAAACTGAGTTAATAATCAAAACCCTAGAGCAAAATGTGAGGGACTCCTGTCAAATGGTCGTTACTGTTTTGCAACTGCTGGCTATTATTTAGATATCATTTTTATCCTTTTGCTTCTAGTAGTTACGGATTTCAAAAGTAACACAAATTTGTATTCCAAGGTCAAGGAAAGTATGCATCTGCAAGGACCCTCTCCCAGGGCTATAGCTAGGATTGTTCTATACTGAGAATTACTTTATGGCACAGATGACATTTTTCTCATGAACTGAACCAGTCCATATTGAGGCCCACCACTAGCTTTGTAGGAAGGATAAAATGATCTCTGTGATTAGAATATATATATTCTGTGAAGGCTAGAAGATTCAACAACTCCATAATCAGATTAGATCAATAATTTAAACATCAATACTTCTGGTCTTGGTTTTCCAATACAAATTAAAAGATGTGTTTTACAACATGCTAACTGAAAATTAATGTACTCCTAAAATATAAGTACTTAAATATGCAGTATCCTGTCCCCTAAAGTGGGGTCTAGCTAGGATAAATAATCTGCTTCCATAACACACATACTGAAATAATCCACAAGAAGTAAGTAATTATTGTCATAAGTTTCATTCAAATCATAAAGGAAGGACTCTCTGTGTGTGTGTGTATATATATATATATATTTGCAGAAACAGTTCGATGGCGGATTGTGAGAAGGGCTGTTTCAGGGAGAGAAAGGGTTCAACCAGAACACAAGAAAGATACTGCTTAGTAGGCCTTAACCAACTCACCAACAAACTTAAAATTCTTCAGAGGTAGAGACATTTAAGAATTAGAGAAACCTGAATAATATTTGTAAACTTGGGCAAAGTTGTGCTATTAATGACATAAAAAACAAGTCATGACTAGAGAAGAAAAAAAGGTTGGATTTGGGGTCTGATAGAAGGCAATGGATTCTCTGTGCTCGTGTACATTTCTGCACCATGCAAAACTCGTCTTATTTTGTTTAATAAAGGAAGGAAAACCAAACGACCAACTAAGCAACATCCACTTTGACAAAATAGTATCCTCTGCCAACCTTCTCAAAATGAGGCATGGCTTCTTGGCTTTTCAATGACTAGAAGTTTCATGGTTCAATAAAATCCTGAGTAATGTGGTATTATCCACCTGTACTATAACCACTAATTATGCTGCATGAAATTACTACAAACCAAGTTGTATTAAGAATGACATTATTCACCATTGAACTATAATAGTAGCAGTGAGCTTTCTAATGATACTCAAAAGTACAATTCAGAAAAGATGTCATGACTAATACAGGAGAAGCAAAAGTATTTGATCAGAGCAGGCAGAATGCCAACCTAATATTCTGAAATGAAATGGGAACTAGGAAACATTATCTTAGGTGTTACATATTATTCAATATTCAATTATTCAGTATTACTCAATTATAAATTATGTTTTTTCAATTAATTATACATGTTTTGGGGGTACAGGTGATATAATGATACATATATATACATATGACGTGTAATCAAGTTAGGGTAACTGGGAAATCCATCACTACAGACATTTATCTTTTCTTCATGTTGGGAACATCACAATTCTTCTCTTCCAGCTATTTTGAAATATACAATAAATTATTAACTGTAATTTCCCTACTATGCTATCAAATACTAGGATTTATATATTCCATCTAACTGTACTTTTGTACCCACTAACCAACTAATCTTCACTGGGCCAATACTACTAAAGGAAGTCGATTTGCTACATAATATATGAATATAACCTCTCTATAACATATACAGAAACGTAAGTGGGGGGGGCAAAAAATGTATATACATTTAAAGTGATGTTATCTACATATTACTTTTCAAAGTTGAATTAAATCACCATAGCAATGTGTAGTATACGTTCACTCACAAGACGGCATTAATCAAATGAACGATAGAGTCACCATGACAGGCACTGTGACAGGCAGGACAGTCAAAGGAAATGGAAGCATGCTGTCACTTGAGCAGCACAAGACCATTTGAAGTAGTATTTGAAATTCAAGAACTTTGTGGAAATACAATGACAGTGGAGGTGCGAGTGCGCAACAGAACCTCCGACATGCGTCTGTGGTAAGTCTGAGACTCGTGGTGCTGTGTGGGACACGCACAAGGGAAGATCCAGGAGGCCTCATGCAGCAAATATTTCTGCTTCTTCTGCTAACAGTGTTGGAACAGTTTACATGCTTGACACAGAGGTCTACCAATGTGCAGGTGAAACAGTATTGGCAAAACAAGAATAAAAGGCATTCTTAAAACAGCAAAAAGGCAAGTTTTATCCCAAGATTAATATACGCAACAAGATGTGACAGCTTACCTCCATGAGGATGAAAATTTGCCAGGATAATGGACACGATGAAGAGGTGTGGTTGAATTTCTCCCATATTCTCCTGACTTAACAAACCTTGACTTCTGCCTGTGGGGTACGTTAAAGGATGTGGTATACCACAGAAAACCAGCTACGTGAGTGGTATTTTGGGAAAAAATAGAAACAGCATGCTCTATGATTCAAGTGGACACTTTGGTCAACGTTAGTCAAGCAGTAGTTCACTGCAATCAGAAGTGTGTGGATGCTGATGGTAACCACTGTGAGCACCTCTTATTACTGCAGAAATGAAATGGCACTTGTATTCATGTTTTGGTATCAATATATATCGAATATTACAATTGCAATATAGTTTTTTCCTTTCTTAAAATATGTATACATTTTTTTGGCTCTGTATATTCCCCCTCAGAAGCCTCCTACACGAGCCCTGATTAGGCCTATACTCTATTTGAAATATGTAAGCAGATACCACCTCACCACACTGCTGTAGGAAACAAAGCTAATCTTGATTAATAGTATAGCATAAAATACAGTGGGAAATGCTTTTCCCCAAGTACTCCTAAGAAAGAATGATGGCGTTCTTGCTACTCAACTGTAGTCTAGATACCCTGTTGCTATATGGCAGATATTGGCCATACAACTTTCCTCAAATCTTTGGTTTTCTTTCTATGTATTATGGAAGAGGCTGAAATGCACTTTGTGCTTGAACAAACTAGTTAATGAAGCAGCTAAAAACAAAACAAACCATATTCTTAAAAAATAAACCATTGTATGGAACATTGTGTTAACTTTCCTCATTTACAAAAAGAAAATCCTTGATAGATGTTGGCAGTTCACAAAATATTCTGGAGTGGTACTTCAGGCTTATTATCTCTTACACACTCTTGTGAAATCCAAAAAGCTCCCAAACTTGCAGGTTGTTTTATTAAGTTGTGACAAATTCATTTGATCTCAATATCTGACCTAACCTGATGTAAGGCTATTTATGGCTGAGACTAAACCCATGTAGGATAATTATTCATATGTTTTGCTCAAAAAACATTAATATGTTTGATTATGGACTATTGATCTAGACCTTATTATAGGAAAGGAGTTTCATCATATAACCAATGTATACCCTTACCTTTTAAAAATTCCCCCAAATTCTGAATTCTAAAACATATCTGGCCTTAAAGGTTTTAAATAAGATTCTGGGCTTGTGTTTAGATTCAAATGAGTTATTTTGTGAAGCTATGTAAAATATCTCCTGTATTATATCTGTAAGTACATGTAATACTACCCACATAGTTATACATTAAAAGCTTAATTTAATTACTTTTTACAAGCAATCCACTGAAATGTTAACTTTAAAAAGCATCAGGCACATCTCCTTATAAGTAGGCTACATAATGGAGTTCACCAGGTTTTTCTCATTCTAATATAAGGTAGGAAGGAAAATTCACTTGTTTTGTGTTCTCTCAATATACCAAGGGTTCCTAACTCCAAGTCCCCCCAAAATGTCTTGATTTGTTTGTATTTTTATTAAATACTTTGTGCAATCAATAATGAAGCCATTTTTCTGAGGCATTCATTCTCTTTCCCCAAATTTAATGTATTGGCTTTCACTAAAAATCTCCATCCTTGAAAGATCTGCTCGGAGAAAAACAGAATCAAGCCTCGAGAGTCATTTAAGACTCTGGCTCAGAAACAGGATGGGAACATGTTGCTTTCCCAGCCCAGGAGGAGAGACCACCTATACATTTCCAGGAAACAACAGTGAGCAAGGAAAATAAAAGAAAAATGATTATTTAACTTTAATATCTCAAAGAACAAAAAGCATTACCTTAATGATAGCCTAAGTTCAACGACCTTGAAAAACTAAAACAAAACAAACAAAACCCCAAATTTTTTGAAATCCTGACAGCTATCAGAATTCCAAAGAAAGAATATTTCAAAACTTAACCAAAATTTAAAATATGAGGCAGGGTGTCCTATTTTTCCTATGGAAAATCTGAGTCTCAAACAGAGAATGCTACCTTTATAAATAGCTTTTAAAACAACCCAACGCATTTAAAAAATATAAATTCTCTTTCTCTCATCCATTCTTCTGGTGCTTGATTAGAAAATTGGCATTGTGTTGGGAGGGTCAGTGTTAATCAGATCACTAAATTTAACTGTTCTCTGTCTTTAAAAAGGATGGAGCCCAAATTTCAGAGAACAATCAGCACAGCAACAGTGCCATCTTTTGACCAAAACAGAAAGCGATCGCCCTCTTTCATTAATTCCTGGAGATTTACCATCAGGAGATAACAATTCTTTTCATGTCATCCTTTCAACAAGTTTGAAGTTACAGTCACTGTTTGCCTACACCAATTTCTGGTGCATGAGTTAAGGAATCATAGATACCTGTACTCCTTAAAAATTAAGTTTACAGCTAAACAATACTATAATTAATATATTTACTCATTTTTATTCACACCTGTTCCCTCACCGTCAAAGCATCAAGACAATAGTACCATTCCACTGGATGGAAATATGAGTAAAGAGAAGTAATCAGAGGAGACTCACCTAAGACTCTTTCAAGGCCACGGTATTAGCAAGCTTTCCTCTCTCATCTTTGAAATCCTATCACTATAAATCTATTAAAATCAAATAACTTTGTAATAATTTTTAAAACTTAAGATAAAAATAGGAGCATCAATTCTGTAACTGGTCCCATTGAACCATTTAATATTCAATTAATATTTCAGAGATCTTATAGAAGCCTAGTTTGTAAGGCTATTTGTAACTTCTATAGGAAAAGAAAAAAACTAGTTATATAATTAGTAATGTCAAAAACATGAAAACCACAGAAAATCTATCTCAATGCCCAAATGACAGTTAAACAAAGTCCTAAAGTGAAATGCGTCCGGAGGACGCACAGTTCTCCCGGAGAAACTGTGTGCTCTTATCCCAGTACTGAATAGACATCTTCTTGAATAAAATGGAAGGTGGATTTGGTCCAGGAGTCAACTAAGATTCAGATTCCTGTGTAAACTGAGTATAGGGCATGTGATCAGCTTAATTAGTAATAGTACCTTATGTCTATTTTGTGCTATTTAACAAGCACTTCATTCACAGAGTCTTAATAAAACCTTATGAGACGCAGAAGGTTTATCAAAGCAAGGGTCACAAATACTCTGACTTGCCTGAAGTTACACAGCTAATTAGTATGGCACAAAGACTGCCACCCTAAACGCTTATCAGAAGGACTGCAAGCTTTCCCACTGCTATATACCCTGAAGCAAATATTACAGCTGCTAAAATAAGTATGGATCTGGGGCAATAAGACATAGGACACCACATGCATATATTTTATCATCCCAATTGTTTCAAATATTCATTGAAGGTAAAAAATAACTATATACCTTCAGGCAACGTTAACTTCATAAGGAAGCTAAGAATGACTAGATCTGAAGCAATGACCTGAGAAGGTTGGCTACGAGTCCTTCTGTACCAGGTACGCCTCGGACCCAGGCTGCCCTACAGCATTTATGATGAGGTCAACGAGAAGAAATACCTCATGCAGAGGCATGATTTGAATCTCTTCACCACAGGCTGGCATTTATATGATTGTTTTGAAGAATTTTAATCAATTAGATTCAAGGGTTAGAATTTCGGAAGTAGTAAATTAATTAAAAATTCATTAATTAGAATAATTTGGTATTTATTCCAAATTCCAAATACACTGGCAATTCATGGTACCGTACTGCGTATTCACAACTCTAAAATGTAGGTAAAAATACAGTGTTCCTCAGAAACGTGTTTTCTCAACAGGAAAATAAGTACATAACCAGCCTTTGTCTGTTTGATCCTGCCTGTCCTCTTCATCTTTGCGGAACTTTCTTCCACTTTGGTTTCTCAGACACTACTTTTTCTTTGTTTACTTCCTATTTCTGAGAAGTTCCCTTTTAACCTTCTAATCTGCTTTTCTTCTTCCCTTAAATATCAGTCTGCCCTAGAACTTTACCTTTGGTTTCCCTTTTATTTCTAAAACTACGTGATTTATAGATATCATCTCATTAGGCCTTTCAATTAAGTTCTGAAATCTGAATTATTATTCTCACTTTGAAGTTGAAAAAACTAAGCTAAGAGAGATGAATGACCTGTAAAAAGCCACGCAGAAAGTGTGTCTTTACTCTCACCCGCCTCGTGTGATGACTGTTGGCCAGCATCAGAGGTAGGGCACAATTATACAGACTTTCATAGACTACTTAACAGCTCTCCCGACTGAGTAAGATCTAATTCCAATAGTGAGTCCTTTACATTATTTGTAGGGATTTTTTTTTCTGGCTAAACTCTAACACACAGTTAACAGGACCTCTGCCTCAGTGAAGCAGAAAGACCTAGTAGGCAATGAACTACCAAGTCAAGGGGTTAAAATTTACTCTTTTCTCTTCTTTCTAGACGTTCAGCAAGTTGTAATGCTAATACAAATTCTTTTTCACAAAAATCATGTTTCCTTTTGACTAGGTGAACTTTTATTCCTCCTTCAAGACCCACTTCAAAGTGTATATACTCTTTGAAACTTTCCCTGTTCCCTGTGGAGTTTCTCTTTATTCTGTTTCTCCCAAGCAATATATTTTCAGCTGCTTTAATACATACATGCTGTAATGTTTATATATAGCATACCTGGAAAGTATGTTGTCAGAATACATTTATTAAATGACTGAATGCTACCTTAATTAAGAGCAAGTCAGGAAAGGAACTTTTCAGTGTAAATCAGGGAGCATATATATATATATTTTTTTTTTTTTTCCTAAGAAAATTCAGAAAAGAAAGAAATATATTTAATTGCAACTAACACGTAAAAATTCTGGGAAGGGAACAGCTCTTGCAACCTCCAACTTTTTTGTAATAGAACAGATGGCCAGAGGCTTTATTTGGAAAAAAAAAAAAAATAAGGCTTTTGTTAACAAGTAATTTATAAAAATGGGAAAACTTTTTCTTCTGGTCAACATAGGTCTTAGATAATAAACTCTTACAGAATACAAAATAATCTATTAATGAGGACTATCCTTAGCAATTCTAGTTTAATTTCTGATTGACCAGAACTGTTTAGTAACTTTTAGTACTTAAACTTGGATTTATAAAAAACTATGGCTGCTATTCTAAAATTAAGCTATGTGGCACAAAAATTACCATTAAGACATTTTAAAATGTCATTTATTCCTGACACTGCATTTTTAGAAACAAAAGGGAGACCTAACATGAGGTTAGTAGGAGGTTAGGGGCAAGTAGTCTGATTTAAAACGAAGAAAATAAGTCTAGTTTAAAAAACAGTCTGATTTGATATAGCAGTAGAAATATTTTAGTTGCTACAATACAATGTAACAAGTGGTAAAAAAACGTCTTTAACCAACCTGTGTGAGCTCCACAAAGCTTGTGTCTCTGACTTGTTCTCTTTTGCCTCCTCCCAAGCTAATGCATAATTCCTCTACCTTGTGGCAAACAGCCATCTGGGTAAAAAAGCAAATAAAAAACCCTTACTGCTATTATGTACTACGACTGAAGAAAACATTAAGGTGAAAAGTTGAAGCTCGTGTACAATCTATCAAATAAATGCAGATTTAAAATTAAGTTTCAGGGTACTATAAGCACCTAAACACAGATATTTCTAGGTTGATCGTTAGTACTATCATCAGTTTTAAAAGTATTATTTTTCAAGCCTTGAGGGTCCCCTTTACCCTGCTCACAGTAAGTAATCAAATTTCTAGATCTCAAACTGTTTATTATCAAAGAAGATCTGTAAATTCCTAGTAAAGAAACATGACTGAGCTGGCTATTTTCAGAGATGCCATACCCAGCAGCTACTCTTCTGTCAGCCTGAGAAACAAAAACAACGCTAATAATTATTTTCTTTCTACTGGCAGTAAGTTTTTACCTTGGAGAAGGAATACTTCTTCTGCCATGTGTAGTACTAGTAGAACAGAGGAATGACATTAGATACTCCTGAAATACATTATAAAGGACATTTTTTAACATTTTTATTACCTGTTTCCCCTTGGAGACCTCATGATTAGCACATCTTCTCAACAGTTACCTCATTAATACGGGTATTGGAGGGTAGGAAGTAAAACCTCTCTGCTAAAATTGAACATAAGAAACCTAGTTTTGTATTCTTAAATTAGCAAAAGGTGACAACAGACCCACATTAGGCCTATCTAACTTCAAGACAGGATCTTTGATCTATCAACCATAATATCGTCACACATACAAAGAAAAAGAAACTGCCTTCAAGAAAAACACCAGAAGTGAACAGATTTTGGCCCATGACCAATATGTTTGTTTATAAATGCACAGAGATTGCTTATTGCGGATTTAAACAATTTAAAAGGTTTTTATCTATTTATTTACTTATTTTAGTAAGCAGAAACTGTGAATTTGTACAATTTTAATCAAATATACCGTGCCTCTAGTTGATCCTGTGTGGTGGACCAAGGGGATCTCTTAGTCATCCCCATCTCTTCCTTCAAGACAGCCCCTGAAATGATGCCACAGAACCCCTACGTCTTTACAGAGCAGAGTTTGAAAACCAATGTCCTAAATAACTTTCTGGAGGAAAAAAAATGACTATCTCTTCCTAAAGAAAAAAGTCATTTGGCTCCTGCTGTAACTAGATAATAAAAGAATGAAAAGTCTGTAAAGTTTATTCAAAGCGTTTTAGTGACTCCATTTAGGTCAACAGCATGGTAAGTTCAAATACCTGTAGAGGGGCAGAACGAGGCCAGGGGCCAGGAATCTTTTCTGATTGAAGAAGAAAAGAGTCACAGGGACTCCTAATGGAAAAGCTGGACCAATCTGGCTTTTTCAGCCTTAGGTCTAATCTTTTGGATCATAAAAGTAGTTGTTCCTAACAGAAAGAAGATTCAGGGCAGGCAAAAGAACACAGAACACCAAGTGACAACTAAGAAGACGCGAAACAACAAAGAAGCATTTCTTCCCAAGTCAAAAATAGCCAGGTCATCTTCTGCCATACTTAATGGTCAGCATTTAGTAATCTTGAAAAAAAAAAATTCAAATTTATAAAAATAGAAGAATTTAAGTGTTCCCATGTTTAAATACTTATTATTTGCTCAGTTTACTTTTGTTTGATATCCATCAAAGGCTTTTCAAATTATTAAGAAAAAATAATTTATACTCTTATTAACATCAATTGAATAAGTATGGTGAATAAACTATAAATAAACTGTAACAATTTACTTGCCATACAAATCAAATAAACTATGGTAAGTTAATGACATGCTTTAAGTATCATCTTATTTTGAAGACTTCTGTGTTCTAACTTTAGCCTACTGAAAATCATCATTCACCTGGAAAATTTCCATGACTTCCTAATTAGCTTTCTTCTCTCTCTGTTTGGTCCTGTGTACCTAACCTCTATGTAATCTTTCTAAAATAAATGTAATTATCTCATTCCATTAGCACTTTAGTAGTTCCCAACTATATATATAACAGTTGTGTTGTGTTATGAAATAAGGTATTCAAATTACATCTAGTAGGACCTCTGTAAGTTGACCATGCAGGGACCTGTAACAAACTGGTTAACATAAAAAAAAAGTAGTCTACATAAGGACGTAGGGTTATTGTCATGATGTATACATGTGGTGCACGTCTGGTCCAGGAAAAGTAGGTCAATTTAAGGAAGTGATTAATGTAGGGAGGTGGGTAACTAGGGACGTTTTACTGTATTTCTCAAAGGCACAGGCAATTAAAAAAAATAGAAGAAGTTCTGGCTCGAGAGTAAATATAGACAAGCAGAGTCCCACTTTTCAATAGCTAAATAGGGTGGTCTTTAAGGTTTTGGAGATAGTAAAAAACCAGTAACAAAATTGGCATGCTTCTAATAACATATACAAAGAAAAATGACATCACTACAAGGAGAAATATACACATTGTGATCATACTTTAACATATTTCTTTCAATAGTCAGAAATCAATTTTAAAAATTAATTCTATGCAAAATTTGAATAATAGAATTAACAAATATCACCCAACAGACATATATAGAATACTGTACTAATAAACAAATGTAAAATTTACATTCTTCTCAAGTGTACATAAAATATATACAAAAATGGACCTAATAAGGGGCTACAAAGAAAGTTAGAGAACTAATATATGGGTATGCCAAAAAAATGTAGACACATTGTAAGTGATGTTACCTATGTATTACTTTTCAAAGTTGAATTGAATTACAGTAGCAATGTGTAGTATGATGGCTGCTGAAAAGATGGTGTAATCAAATGAATGCTACCGTCACCAGGTGACAGACAGGCAGGACAGTCAAAGAAAATGGGGAAAGTACGGTTGTCATCTGAGAAGCCAGATGACAACAAGACCATTTTGAAATAGTACTTGAAATTTGAGAACATCGTGGAATTACGTCAACAATGCAGGTGTGAACATGCATCAGACCCTCCGACAGGCCTGACGAATGCACGCATTTGTGGTACGTCTGAGATGTGGTGCTGTGTGTGATGAGTACAAGGGAAGACATGGGAGGCCTCACACAGCAACTAGATCTGCTTCTTCTGCTAATGGTGTCAGAACAGTTTACATGCTCAACACAGAAGTCTTTCGAACAATGTACACATGAGACAGGAGTTAGCAGACAAGAATAAAATACATTCTTAAAACAGCAAAGTGGACAATTTTCATCTCAAGATTATTACATGCACCAAGACATGACAGCGCATCTCAATTTTACCTCAAGGAAAATTACCCAGGACAAGGGATAAGGTGTGGTTGAGTTTCCCCCACATTCCCCTGACTTAACCTTTTAACTGTGAACAACGCCTGTGGATGTTTAAACAAGATGTTCGTTTGGTGCAAATGATGCCTGCAGGGGTTCATTTTGCAAATACAGACAGAAAGCTTTATAAAAACCATGAATAAGAACCAGTATTTCTTACTGTTACACATGTTGCATTTCACGATAATGAATAAACAGCAGCATGCTGGCTGGGTATTGTAATGGTGGTTGTGATCACTGCTTGCACTGGGATATTTCGTTTCTCAGTGCTTCATAGTTAAAGGGTTAACTCCCCCTGACTTCTACCTCCGAAGGACCTTACAGATGTGGTGTGCCATACAAAACTAGCTACACCGGCAGCACATCAAGAAAAAATTGAAACAGCATGTACAGTGATACAAGTGGACACGCTGGTCAACGCTGCTCAAACAGTAGTTCACTGCAGTCAGCAGTGTCTGTCTGGATGCTGACGGTAACCATTTTGAGACCCTCCTATAATGGTAGAAGTCCAATGTGACTTGTATTCCTCTTTTGTTATCAGTATATATTGAGCCTTACCATGTTAATATAGATTTTTTCTTTCTTAAAACATGTGTACATTTTTTGGGAACCTCTGTATGTTGTCTGCTCACAATAAAAATAAAAAAATAGTAAGAAAGATAACCCCCAAATCGCCATATGTTTGAATATAGAAAATGAACATATAATAAAAAAGAACAACAAAGGTAAATGCTGGATCTTGAAAAGATGTAAAAAGTAGACAAACCTCAGGCAAGACTAATTAACAACAACAATAGAAGGAGAGGAGAAGTGAGTAGAAAAGAAGGAAGGGGAGGACAGAAGATTCTACCTTACACTATTGAGCAAAAATCAACTGCCAGTGCATTACAGACATAACTGTGAAAGTTAAAAAATAAAGCTTCTAGAAAATAACACAGGAGATCACCTGGGATATACAATGATTTCTTAAACAGGACCCACAAAAAAAGCTTTAATCTCAAGAGAAGTTATAATGAATTACATAAAAACTTCTTTCAAAAACAAAAACCAAACCCCACAAACCCCCCCCCCCAAAACACTAAAAAGAGTAAAAGGACAAGTCACTAAGTCACAATATGAGAGAAAATTACTTGTATCACAATGTATCTAAACTATAGAAGGGTCTGATATTTTACTCTGCTTAGAAGTTAAATATTAGTCTGCTAATTTCATGGGTATTGGTAGAAGATACTAGACTCCAGAATCAGAGATGGTGGACAGCTAGTTACAGTAACATCAGCTAAGTCAAATGAAGGTCTGAATCTGCCTTGTTCACCATTGGTGCCTAGTACATAAATATTAAATATTTACTGAAAGGATAAATAATTAGGAGAGAGAGCTTTCATAAACCTTGCCTCACATTTCTATAAAGGAAGATTCCCTAACAAGGCAAAAGGTGGACGTCTTATTGGAGTCCACACCCTCTCCACCTACTTTCTTGAGCCTCTGCAAATAAGGAGAGGAGAAGCTAATATAGTCAATAAAAAGTATCCATTACTATTTTTTTTTACTAGTAAAAAAAAAGGAAAAGGTCACTATTTATGTATATCATACCTTCTGTTATCTTGAACCCACCTAAGCTCTGGTACTTGGGGATGGGTCCTATCTCTTCATCCTCTATCACAGGCATCCAACCTGCGGCCCACCCCACATGCAGATTACTTGAGGACTGCTTTGCTTATTTGTGGTATTCGATATTGCAAAAATTATGTACAGACCTTTGTTTATTTGCTCATCAACTTTTGTTAGTGTTTGTGTATTTAATATGTGACCCAACAACGTGCAGGAGAAGAGAAAATGCTGGACATCCTTGCACCATGTTTCCACACACAAGCATATATGGGTAGGACTTACTTTCTAACAGCTGGCTGGGTGAATTGACTGAGACCAAAGATTCAGATGCGGGACTGGAATAGGAGGCTTGTGATTGACACTCAAGTCCAAATCATACCCTCAATTCAGTTTCATCACAGAAAATGGGGGGGGGGAGGCCCTCAGGAGTAAGCTAACACAAAAGATTAGACTGTCAAATCATATTCACACAAACCAAAGATCTTACCCACTATCAAGCTTTACTAATAATTTCAAATACACAAACAATTACCGAGGCACAGAGCAGCAGGGGAATACCTGGGGCACCCAGTGCAGCCTCCCAGGTCTTGCTTCCAGTGTTGGATATGTGCTTTCTAGCTCAGAGTAACAGGTAAATTCTTTAAGTTCACCGACAACCTCACACAACAGGGAGATTCAGGTTATGGTGCAGTATACCTTAGGGAGCTAATATAAGATGTTCCCTGGGAAGCTATGCTTCATAAAATCTACAGAGTATACTTTGTGTTTACTGTAGGCAATCCTAATCACAATCATTCTGCTCAAAGCATTCCATTAGTAAGAACTGTCCTCTTGGCAAAACTTATTAGTCTATTTGCCAAAGAGGTCAGTTATCAACATGTTTATGTGAAGATTTAACTGGGTCACCTGCTTGCTTTCTGTGGGTGTGTCCCCATGGAAATCAAAAGAAAAGTGGTTCACAAGCCAGCTGCTATAACTCCTTCCCCAAGGAGTTATCAAGCTCTTGCCTGGAACACAAAAAAGTTGATATTTGTATCTCCATTATGATATATTTTTGTAACTACTTGTTGCATTAATGAGATTATGTCAGGAAGGAGGAGTTTAGATACTCTTAACTACCTGAGTAAATGAATAAACACATGAATAATGTAATATGATGTAGCCATTTCCAAATCATGTTATCAAAGACTATTGAATAAGTAAAATGTCCATGATAAATTAAGTGGAAAAAGACACCAATTTGCTTATGGTTATGATTCTTATTACTGTGAAATACTATATTCAGCCAAAGGTAACAGCATATGATACAATATCTTACATATAACATAGTATAATATACAATATAATATATAGTATAATAACTGTTTTCTTTCAATAGGTGGCTTGTTTTCTTCTTTCTTTGTGTTTTCCAAGTGCTTTTTGAGACTATTACTTTCATGATTAGAAAAAATACTTAGAAGAATACTTTCAGCATGCCTGTAATACTAGCACTCTGGGAGGCTGAGCAGGCGAACTGCTCGAGCTCACAGATTCAACACCAGCCTGAGCAAAAGTGAGATCCCGTCTCTAAAAATAGCTGGGCATTGTGGCAGGCACCTGTAGACCCAGCTACTTGGAAGGCTGAGGCAAGAGAATCTCTTAAGGTTGCTACGAGCTGTGATGCTAAATCACTCTACTGTGGGTGGCAAAGCGAGACTCTATCGCAAAAAAAAGAAAGAAAAATACCTTTAAGCCAGGTAAGCGGCTCGCTCCCGTAATCCTAAACTGTGGGAGGCCAATGTGGGAGGATCCCTTGAAGTCAGGAGAGTAGCCTGAGCTAGAGTGAGACCCCATATCTACCAAAAATAAAAAAAAATTAGCAGGGCATAGTGGCATATACCTGCCATCCCAGCTACTCAAAAGGCTGTGGCAGAAGGATGGCTTGAACCCAGGGAGTTGGAGGTTGCAGTGAGCTATGGTGACTCCACTGCTACTCTAGACAGAGCAACAGAGACTCTTGTCTCAAAAAACAATACAAAACAAAAAACACTTCAAAATTTATTTAAATGTTAAAGATTTGTCTGTAATTTTGTAAATTAAGTAGTCTTACCCACATATCCCACCCTTACCTGAACAAAGACAGGTGTCTCTTCTCTTATTCCCTCAGCTCCCTTAATCTTTCCTCTATTACAGTCATTACATTTTATGATAATTGGGCTCTAGAACCTTAAGAATGAGGATCATTTCCTACATATTTTAGTATCTACAGTGCTTAGCAAAATTCCCAGTACAAAGTAGATAATAAATGGTAAGTAAATTAATACATGAAAAAGATGAAGAAGAAACCTAAGGAGGAACAGGATGAGGAAGAGAATTATTATTAGTAGCAGTTGCAGTAATAGTAGTAATAATAGTTTGCTTTTGCTTTCTGGATTCTAACATATGATAAGGTGTATGATGATAGTATGCAAAATGACCTGAATCATTTAAAATTTTTTTTACTTTCATTATGTTTTATCTTCAATGACCGAAGGCAGATAGAATTATTTGAACTATAAAAAGAAAAGACAGACATAACTGAAACAGTAATGGGGCTTTTCCATTCGGATAGACCCATATGTTCAAAGACTATTTTTCCAATAGGTATAAACACATGTACTTTTTGGTCACAGTTTTGAATGATGAAGGCTCATGCTACACAGTCACCAGGTATTCCTTATCTTAACTCCAGAGCATCAGAGAATAAATGTTAGTGATTTTTAAAAAATGTTTCTTTTAAAACACAATTCTTGCTGTCAGACTCCCACTTCTTAAAGATTGTTACCTGTATGATTTATACAAATTTTCAGAACATTACCAAATCATCTAAGCTTCCTTTTTCAATGAGTTCATAAATTGGATTTTACTTGTCAAGTAGTCAGAAAAGAAAATCAGAAGGGGTCAGTATTTTAAATGTGATTGATTTTCTCCTAGCAAATGGATGACATGATACATTACTGCAATAAGATACCTATATTTTTGTTATAAATCATACTCTTTGGATAGCATTCTTCTACCTAAAAATCATGTAAACTTTTCTTGCACAAATATCATAGCCACTTTCTAAAAAGACTACATATATATCATTTCCACTATATCCTTCGCAGTCTATTTTTTTTTATTTAAATATAAGTGAGTGGTTATGTATATATCCAGAAATGACACTAAAGGTATACTTTTACTGTAATTCATTAATAGAAATGACTTACATGCCATTATTCCTTATATCCTTGCTCCTCATTCTAATCTGAAAATATTTTGGCAACAGAAATATCAGAGAATTTTACATAACATATCTTTATGTTTTATAAACTCCATAGGAGATTATAATTCTACCACATCTTCATAAATAAATCATAGAGTCCTTACTAAGTATATAATGAACTCATATGCTCCTGTCATCCTGTGCCTTCCAGTAAGCTTTGCATGTTAAGACAAAAATAAGGTAGATTCCTATTTTCATGATTGCATATAATTCTATATACACATTTATTAACTTTTTTAAAGGAATACTACATATCTATTAACATTCCAACAATCCTTTAAAAATTAACATAAAAAATTTCTATTAAATAAGGTACCAGTTTTCATTTAAGCATCACTTTTGTAAAATATGCAAGATTAATATTTGATTGCAGGATACTGTTTTTCCAACAGCTAAAATACTGAACACTATGCAGACGGCTTATTCAACATAAACAAGAATAATTTTGGAAAATTAAATGAATAGGCAGCCATGAAAGACATAAGGTACCTTTTTTAAAATTGTCAAATAATAATTATGAATATTTATGGGGTACAATGCGATGTTTTTGTCTATGTATATATTGTAGAAAAATTCAATCAAGTTAATTAACATATCCATGTCTCACCAACTTATTTTTTGTAATGAGAATGTAAATATCTAGTGTTGTAGCAGTTTTGCTATATACATTATTCACAACTGTGGTCACAAAGCAGTTCAACAGAGCACTAAAACTTTTTTCTGTGGTCTCAGACTTTGTACGCTTTGATCAACTTCTTCCCTTTTCCTCCCCCTCCTGCTCCCTTAAGCCACTGATAAATACATTTCTACTCTGTGTTCCTGCGAGATGGACTATTTTAGATTCCACATGTAAGAGAGAACACACAACATTTATCTTTCTGTGCTTGGCTTATTTCATTTAGTATAATCTCCTCTAGTTCCATTTATATTGCTGTGAATGACAGGACTTTCTTCTTTTAAAAGGCTGCATAGCAAGATGCCCAATCTTTTGACTTCTCTGGGCCACAGTGGAATAGGAAGAGTTGTCTTGGACCACACATTAAATACACAAACACTAACAAAAGCTGATGAGCAAAAAAAAAAAAAGTCCCTGCATAATTTCTGTGATATCTACCACCACAAATAAGCAGAAAAGTTCCTCACAAAATAATTATGCACTGGCCCATTCACAGGATCTTAAATTGTCGAGCTGGTCTCAAGTTTGTGATTGCTAATGTAGAACTGTACATATCTAAGGAATAAAACATCTCTTTTCGATTTATTATAAAAGTAATAGAGAAGTGGGCAACCTAAAACTAGGGGGATATTTTACACTGTATTTAAGAAATTAATGGGTCAATATCTGATTTGATAGAAGTAGCTGTATTTGTCAGTGAGTTCTCAAGGTGCTTATCAGATATTTTGGTTCTAATTTTCTTCTTAATGTGCTTCATTCTTGAAAATAGTGGCTCGCAGAAGTAGGTGCTGCCAAAAAGCAAAGGCATGAATAAGGTGTAAGTTGTAAAGAGAGGGATATTTGTCTCCGGGAAGACAGGACCTAAAAAAGTCCAGTAAAGAGACATGATGAAATTTTTCTTTAAGGTGAATGTCAGATTGTAGCTCTACGCATTCCACTTGAATACTTGTAACTCTATGTATTGTGAATACTTGTAACTCTATGTATTGTAGCTCTAAGTATGATTGTAGCTCTGTGCCTTCCATCAGAATACTTGTAACATATTTATACCAAGTGAAAATGGCATCACATATGCACTAACATATTCATTATTTTCCTGGAAATCTTGAAATCTTTTCAAATTCTTGTATCAGATAATAAAGTAAGGCTGGTTATGTTTTGCTGTTTAGAGGAGTGTGTTTAGCCAACCTGTTGAAATGTATAAAACTGTTTGCTTTCATTTGAACTCACCATAATTTCAGTTTCACTTGGAACACTGTTATGGTTCAAGACATTGTATTGATAAGTTGATTTTCACCTTGAACATGCACATTTAACTCATTTAAATGAGGAGTTAAATCCACCAAAAATGCTAAATCTATAAGCCAGTTTTTATCATAAAGTTCTGGCAGAAGTTTGGTTTTGATACCACCAATGACCTGATAACATGTCACAGATCACATAGTCTTTTCAAAATTTGGCTTTAACTTATTAGCCATCTTACTTCCAAAAAGTAAATGATGCAGCCATAGTCAGTATCAATACTTTTAAGGAATTCCTGAAATTGGCTATTAGTCAATCCCTTGGCCATAATGAAATTAATAGTCTTGATGAAAATATGCATGACATTACCTATTTTTTAAACTTTTGCACATAAATGTTCTTGATGTACTATGCAATCATACTTCATCAAATATGAATTAAGAGTAGCAATTGCTCCATCTTCTTTTAATTGTACAAGTCCATCTTTTTCACCTACCATCACCAGGGCACATCAGTAACTATACCAAATATGTTGACAATGCACAAAGAAAATTGCTTTAACATATTTTTTACTGCTTGGTATGAATCCCTTGATTTAGTTGTGTCCTTTTATGGCACTAAAGAAGTCATATCTTCAGTGACATTATATTTGTCATCAATATCTCTATTAAAAATGGCAAGTTTAGCCATATGTGTAGCATCAGTGCTGTCATCCATTGCCAAATCATAACATTTAAAATTAGCAGCTTTACGCTCCAAACTTGTTTTGATAGATTTTCTAATGTCCTCAACTTGCCTGGCTACAATCTCATGAGATGAACTGATTTTAGAAATATCCCCCCCTTTTTAGGGCAAATTATATCTGCCCTGCTTTCTACACACTGCTTAATAAACTCACTATCAGGAAAAGGGTTAATTTTTTTTCTATTAAATATGCTACCACATGATAGGTTTTACAATAGAATCCATCTTACTCTTTTTGTTGTTGTTGTTGTTGTTAAATCATAGCTGTGTACATTAATGCAATCATGGGGTACAATGTGCTGGTTTTATATATAATTTGAAATGTTTTCATCAAACTGGTTAACATAGCCTTCATGGCATTTTCTTAGTTATTGTGTTAAGACATTTATATTCTATACCTAGTAAATTTCACATGTGCCCTTGTAAAATGCACCGTAGGTGTGATCCCACCAATTACTTTCCTTCCAGCCATCCTTCTGCCCCCTCCCCGCTTTCCCCTTCTTATTGGGCTATAATTGGTTATAGCTTTCATAAGAATATAAATTGGTTTCCTAGTAAGACTGAAGTCTTACATAATAAGACTGAAATTGGTTTCATAGTAAGACATATAAATATAAATTGGTTTCATAGTAAGACTGAGTACATTGGATACTTTTTCTTCCATTCTTGAGATACTTTGCTAGGAAGAATATGTTCCAGCTCCACCCATGTAAACATGTAACAGGTAAAGTCTTCATCTTTCTTTAAGGCTGCATAATATTCCATGGTGTACATATACCACAATTTATTGATCCATTTGTGGGTTGATGGGCATTTGGGCTTCTTCCATGACTTAGCAATTATGAATTAGGTTGCAATAAACGTTCTGGTACATTTATCTTTGTTATAATGTGATTTTTGGTCTTCTGGATATACACCTAGTAGAGGAATTGTAGGATTGAATGGCAGGCTTATTTTTAGTATTCTCCAAACATCTTTCCAAAAGGAACGTATTAGTTTGCACTCCCACCAGCAACGTAGAAGTGTTCCCTTTTCTCCACATCCATGCCAGCATCTCTGGTTTTGGGATTTTGTGATGTGGGCTAATCTTATTGGAGTTAGATGATATTTCAAAGTAGTTTTGATTTGCATTCTCTGATGATTAAGGATGATGAGCATTTTTTCATATGTCTGTAGGCCGTGTGCCTGTCTTCTTCAGAGAAGTTTCTCTTCAAGTCCCTTGCCCACACTGAGATGGGATCACTTGTTCTTTTCTTGCTAATACGTTTGAGTTCTCTGTGGATTCTGGTTATTAAACCTTTGTCGGAGACATAACCTGCAAATATCTTTTCCCATTCTGAGGGCCAAACATTTCGTAATAAACTCACTATCCAGTAAATGGTTTTGAATTTTTTTTTTTTTTTTGGCTGGGGTTGGGTTTGAACCTTCCACCTCCAGCATATGGGGCTGGCACCTTACCCTTTTAAGGTACGGGCACTGCCCCGAGGTTTTGATATTTTTGCTATTAAATATGCTACCACACAGCTAGCTATTACAATGGAATCCCTGTGAACTGTAACTTTTTTTTTTGGAGACAGTCTCAGTATGTCACCCTTGGTAGAGTGCCGTGACGCCACAGCTCACAGCAACCTCAAACTCTTGGGTTTAAGGGATTCTCTTGCCTCAGCTTCCCAAGTAGCTGGGACCACAATATCTGGCTATTTTTTGTTGCAGTTGTCATTGTTGTTTAGCTGGCCTGGGCTGGGTTTGAAACCGCCAGCCTCGGTGTACGTGGCCAGCACCGTAACCACTATGCTTCAGGGGCTGAGCCTGAATTGTAACTTTTAAAACATTTTTTGTTGAGAAGACAGACTTTTTTTTAGTTCTGCTATTTTGATGTTATGACACAATCCTTCATATGCATTGAATTTGGCAGCATGTTTCTGCACATAATCCCTTTTCAAATTATAATCTTTGAAAACTTGCAGAAAAATTCCCTACAGATTAAGCAGAATGGCATTCGGTGTGCTGCCACCTAATGGGCACAATGTAGGGGTATATGGCACCTCCTGGGTACAGGACACAATTACAAGAAGGGCCTTACCTAATAAATACAAACATTGTAACCTAATCATTTGTACCCTCATATTAATCTGAAATTTAAAAAAAAAGCAGAGTGCCTAACTATTTGCCTGGGTAAAAAAGTAGTCATCTGTCTACTTTTCATTGAGCAATCTTCTTTCATCTGTAAGTTTTCTTTTTATGAGTTCTGATATCTTTTCAGACATTGTGGAAGCCATGCTGAAATTAAAAATATAATAATAGATGGGGGGTATATTTACTTTTTTATAAAAATTAATTGATAGGAAAGTAGAAACCAAGAATTGGGCCCTTCCATATCTCGGTTGCCAAAGTAGGGCGAGGCAGAGGCTGATTATAAAGTGCGGTCTGAGATGTGTGAGGTGCCACCAGGTGTAGAAATGCCTTAAAAGTCAAATAAGAATGCTTACCTGACTTCTAAATTACATTAAGCACCTTATGTTGAAATGGTAGGGTGAAACGTAATTGATAATTGCCACTTCACCAAGTCACCAAGAGCACATGTCACACCTGATGGTGTCAATTTGACCATCTGTGCTTGGAAGATAACACACTGGAAGCCACACACCACTGCAAAACTGCAGCAGGTGCGCATACAAATAGTAAGAGCGTCCGTATATTTATCTTACATGACATCCTGACACAACATTGTTGTCTATAAAGTTCATACTCGAGAGCTGTGCAACTGAGTTCCACCAAAAAGATCACAATAAAAATCCCATAATGTTTTAAGTAAGCTTATGATTTTGTGTTGGGCCACATTCATAGCTGTGCTGGGTTGCATGGCCCTGCAGGCCGTGGGTTGGACACCCCTAATGTAGATCTGTGAAGGGAAAGAAAAAGAAAAACCCAGGGACAAGAAAAACCGTAGGGTTAAGAGAAAGCCCCAGGAGTGGGTCAGAAGAGGACAGAGGCAAGATCCACCAGAGCCAGTTCTGGGTGAGGTTAACACTGGAAGGAAGTAATCAATTATTTCACATCTCCAAGAAAGAAAAGTTATAATACTGATCAAGTGACATAGTAAGCAGATAACCATTTCTTCCAATTTCTTTGTTGGGGCATTCTCAGGCTAAACAGCTGAAAAACTTCTTGTTTGTAGAGACCATTTTTAATATAATCAAAATTACATACAGTTCTACCACTATTAAATTGAAATTGTGATCCTTATCAGAGGGAAAAATGAAGTATGTCTTCTGCTCTCTGAAGAAACTACCTTGGGTTAATCACAGCACCGCCCAGGGTGGTTGGGTTTGTTTGATTTTAACTGAAAGCACGTGCACAGAAACTCAAAAGCTTACTGAGAGAGTGGCCTCTTTCCTGTTGTTGTAGGTATCCAAATATTCTTGCAGTTCTAGAACGCTGAACTTGAGCTTGTCCAGAAGTCCACAAGAAAGGAGCTAAAGACAGGAAAATAATTTGTATTAAAACCACCTGAGAGAGATCAACATGAGGGCATGGCTACACAGATAGAAAGGAGAAGTATATTTAGAAGTAATATGAAGGAGCACAGCGGCACCCATTTTAATACGCTGTGAAGTTTGGGATTTTCTTCCACTGTCAGCTGTAACTGCAATGCCAGCTTGCTAATCCAAGCCTCCTATGAAAACGTTTTTTTCCCATATGAGTATAGGCAGACAAGCCTTATCAAGTATTCCATAGATGCTCACATTAGGATATGGTATCCATTTATTAATACTTTAAGTAGTGTGAAGACAGACCTCCAAAGAGACTTTCAAATTATTGCTTAATCTGTACCTCAAATCATCTAAGATAGAACAGTTTTTCATATTATATTCCTTACTGCAAGACAACAACGATCAGGTTCTTGGAAAGACTGACCCTCTAGGCCCTAGAGTCTAGGGATTGTCAGAATCAAAGCACAGGCTCACTGGATCTGAACCTTAGAAGTTATTGAGAATCTGTGATGGTTCTGTGACATAATGTGGGATGTGAAGAAAGGGAACACAACCTCTGCCCTCAGAGAGCTTGTCAGTCTTTCAGAGTTATTGCTACAGTCATAAAGCGAAGATTCAACCATTGGCCAGTGACTGTGTTAATTATTCTTTATACTCATCATTGTAGTTTGGGCTGAGCGAATCCAGAAGGTGGTGAGTGAGTCTCTGTTTGAGACTTGTGGTAGAGAAAACGATGAGAATTGTGCCCTGGAACTGTAGGCTAGGTTAGCTCCAGGGGGCTAGCTGACCACATATGCACAGCTATCAGAGTCAGCAGAGAGAGGTGTCAAGGATGCGGCTGGAGCACGAGGGTGGAACTTAGTCCCAATTCCCCTATGGCCTTGCCACAGCCTGGGCTGGCAATGTAAATGTAATTACTCTGCAGACCCAGAGGCCGTTGGGAGTCACATCACAACAAAGTGCTGCCCACAACATTGAAGGTATCTTTAAAACAAACCACAACAGGAGCATGCTGCCGTGAAGTTCTATACGATAAGTTGGGCAGGCTTTTTGCTGCCAGAGCAGGACTGGGATACTCACAGTTTCAGCATCCACAAAAAGCGTCGGGCATTCAGAGCAGGAGGTGAGCATCTGGGAAGAGCTGACAAATTTGGATCCGATTCCCCGGAGGTTATCGCCAAGGTAACTGGCTGCATCACAGGTTAGGAAGCAGAACCTTTTCTGAATATTCTGCAAGGCAGAATAGTGAAGTGAAATTTGTAAAGGCCAAGTTTAACTCACATACTAAAATATTTTTTTGGGGGGGAATGGAGAGCTTCTTTTAAAAAAAATTATTTGATTTTTTTTCTACTTGATAAATAAAAATTGTGTAAACATGTTTTGAAATACGTATACATTATGGAATGGCTAACATTGAGCTAATAAACATGCATCTTCTCACACACCATTTTTTGGTGGTGCAAACACTTCTACTCTCAGCAATTTTCAAAAATATGTCACTAATAGAAAAAAACTATTTTTTAATCTCTATTAAAATATCAAATGAGCATGGGTCCTATGGGTTTCAGGGGTAGCAGAATGAATGTTTATGTTAAATCAACTAAGTAGTCACTTGGTGTGGCTGACATTGCTCCCTAAAATGTCATTTCCCAAGGTGGGTATATAGGCTGAGTATCCCTTATCTGAAATGCTTGGGAGCAGAAGTATTTCAGATTTTGATTTTTTTTTCATATTTTGGAATATTTGCAGATATATAACCAGTTGAATGTCCCCAACTTGAAAACTGGAAGTCTAAAATGTCATGTTTGCCCTCAAAACATTTCATATTTTTGGAGCATTTCGGATTTCAGATTTTCAGATTAGGAATGCTTGGCCTCTGTAACCTTTTTGGTAAGTACTGCTTTTCTTTTTGCTTGTAGTTGGTGCCAACCAGCAGCTCGAGTCCTCTTTGCTTGTTAATCAGACCAGTGAGAAGTTCCTGAGATTATTCTAATGTAGATAAGACAAAAAAGGTCACGAGAGGTAACCCTTCTTTCCCAAGATCAGAGCGCCTTGATCCAGGGCACAGAAATAGTACCATTTAGACCTCCGCTGAATAAAGCAGTGAATGCAGCGTTGGGACCTAGGACAGTTTCTTCCTCTGAGGGCACATTTGGTCAAGTGGCTGAACCAAGCCAAATTCTGTTGTAGCGCTTACTATATGTCAGGTCCTTAGTCCTCTCAACCAGATGAAACAACCAAGGTTAAGAGAGGTTAAATGACTTGCTTGTGGCCACACAACTAGTAAGGGAATGAGTGAAGATGGACTTGACTACAAAGTTCACTGTCCTTCCATAAATGTATAGTGTCTCCTAAAAGTTATTATACTTGGCTCGGCACCCATAGCATAGTGGTTATAGCGCTGGCCACATGCACCCAGGCTGGCAGGTTCAAACCTGGCCCAGGCTGCCAAATAACAATGACAACTACAACAAAAAAATAGCCAGTGTTGTGGCGGTGCCTGTAGTCCCTGTTTCTTGAGAGGCTGAGGCAAGAGAATTGTGTAAGCCCAAGAGTTTGAGGTTTCTGTGAGCTTTGACACCACAGTACTCTACTGATGGCAACATAGTGAGACTCTGTCTCTAAAAAAAAAAAGTTGCTATTCTCTTTATCAGGAGAAATCTGATCACTACACCTATAGGAGTGTCAAAAGGAGGACAGTTTTACCCCCTGAACTTCCAGCACACAATGCCTTTAAAGAAAAGAATGAAATATTTAACAATAAAATAATTCCAGTCCTAGCCATTGGCTCTCTCCAAAGAGATGTTATGCCTTTTGGGTTGTTAAAGTGAATCCGTGAAAAATACTATCTGTTTTACAAAGGGGAAGTTAGCATGTCCCCTAACAGCAGGCTTTTGGTTTTTTATAAATTACATTAGAAAAATGCCAGCTACGTTGCATATTTTTTATTTACTGTATCTGAGAATTTTGCTAGTATATATACAACACACACATATGTCTATAGCATTAGATTGTTTTTTATGTGCAATTAAACAAATAGCTCCTAATCAATAATGTAAAAGCTGAAAGAAACTTGAAATTCCATGTCTACCATGGCCCAGCTAGTTGAGTGGTAGAGCTGGGACTAGGATTCAGGCCCCCAGATGGTTTGAGATTTTTTTCCAGGTTGCCTAAGCATAGGGTAAGCTCTCGGTTTATTTTTCATTAAATCTGTCAGGGAACTTCAGAGCCGCATTTAGACAGGTGACATGTAGGGGATAGAAATTCAGTTTGGTCTTCTGAATTCCATGCCGTTTGGAGACACTGTGTGATGATCACACACGAGTAACAACAAGAAAATACAGTAACCGAGATACTCGGAAGACATCAATACTGGATCAACAAAAACCATTTTCTTGGATTAAAAACCAAATTCTTTTTGTAATTATCTCCTCCCTGCCTCTTTCAAAATCCAACCAAACACTGGGAAGTGTGGCATTCATACTTTCAGGAAAATGTTAAAACATTAGACATGGTGAGGAAATAACAAGTGGTTTGTGAAATGTATTTCATTTCCAGCGTATTTTATGGATACCCACTTTGCTTCTGGTATTACTTTCAGTCACACAGTATTTGATGGGGGTTAAGAAAGTTCTTAAGGCTAAATGTAATATTAAAAAGTGAATAGGAGGTATATATTTTTAGAAATTATTATTATTATTGCAGATAGCTCCATAGGTGATTGATGTAATACACTAATGAAAACATAATTCAAATCCAATTGAGTCCCCACAGGTCCATGCCCAGCCCCACCTGCCGGCTGGTGTTGCAGTTCAGTTTTTAGTGCTTTCTTCTCCCCCGCCCCAGATGCTTTGCTCTCTGGACAGTGGTTGCAGTGAAAACCGAACCTATTTCTTCACTGGGGTGGTGAAAGGAGTATCTTAGAGAGTTAACTGTCACCAGACGAAAAAGTGTCATCTCAGCTTTTCTTGGGACAAGAGGTCATCTGTCTACACAAAAGAGACGTCTGAGGCCTTTCCATTCCTTTAGCCAGTTTTACCATTTGGAACTTAAGCTCTGGTGAGTAAGGTGTGTCGCCTGTGATCTGAGTGTCACTCTCAGAAATGGCTAGAGCGTTCTCAGGAGAGGTGCCCCAGAGCTCTCAGGTAAGGCTCCCAACTCTCTGGGGGGACGGGGGAGGGGAGCTGTTCCTGGGCTCTCACCAGATGGACCAGACTCTGTGGAGGGGCCATGGCCATGAAGCACGTGCCAGTGACCATGAGGAACAGCCAGCACGTGGTGCCTGCCTACCAGATGCACAGCCTGAGCTGTTTCTCGACATGAGCTGTCTTTGAAAAGATAAAACTTACAGATACTATTTTTACTTGTACAATGGAGGACACTGAGACTTGGGAAATTTAAGGACTGTCCCCAAGCTAATCACTGGCCAGAACTGGGATTTGAAACTAGGTAGGTTTAACTCTAAAGGCTATTCTGACCTCCGCATACTGTTTCCTCCCCAGAACCCATCATCCCATACAACTCTTTTCTCCCACGTCTCAACTAGTGGGTTGCTAGGCACCAACGGGGTGGAGGGTGAAGTCGGGGTCTCCCTCTGCTTTATTCATGTTACCTGCATACCTGGGAAGGTGGGAGAGGAAGTCAGACTGAGTGGCGGCTCCCGCTCTGGGCCAGGTCTGACCTGCCACTATTGGTAACGAACCTGCTGGTCTAGTGGCATGTAACCAGAAGCTGTACTTTTAAGGTTTCCATTCATACTTCTTACATTTTCTGAGGACCTATTTTATGTTAGCAACTGTGTCAGCTGCTGGGAAATCAAGGTGAGCAAGGTACTGTTACCTGCCCTCTTCGAGGGATACCTCAACAAGTGATTATAGCCAGAGAAGCCTCACACACGGGAGTACAAGGATCCGAGACAACGGGGAAGGGAGAAAGAAGGCGGCGGCTGTAGTCACTGAAGTGATGCCCACGCAGCCCTTTGACTACAATTGAGACTGGGAAGCAGGAACAAGGGGAGATGACTGTTTTAGGCAGAGAGACAGTGTTGCTCAGAACAGTCAAATTAAGGCTGAGTAATTCAGTAACTGTAATAAGAGAAAATGAGTGCAACAGCCAAACTTAAATATGTATTATTAATGATTATTTTAAAATAGCTTTCAAAACAAAATAAGTTACTTTGTTTCTGAATCCTTAACATTCAATTCACCTCAAGTAGTGTCTGGTAGTTTGCTTTTAAAAGTTCAATCTGACTTAATGCTAAAGTGTTTCTGGAATTCTTATCTTTTAGCAGCCAACTGTTTTCTGATTTAAACCTCACACCTCCTCCAGTTCTAAATGAATCCCAGACATGACCCCAAAGTGTCCATTCAACTTTCTAGTAGGTTTCACTAACATTTAAAGAGTTGAGAGAGAGTTCAGCTAATAAGACGGCAAATGAGAAACTATAGCTATCAGCACTACTGATGAATAATTCTCTGCAAATGGATTATAAGAAGGGACCCCACGCTCAAAAACAGAGTTTACTTTCATATTACTAAAATATTTATCTTCCTGAATTTGAAATTATTTAAAGTACACAATTTTAATTTTGTTCAACTTTTTCCCCACTAGAATAACAGATTAATAAGTAAACTTAGAGAGGCAGTTAGTTAGACTAGACTAATTCTGGAGGGCTGGTAAGTAGGAGGAACTTTCTCATACTATAAAAAAAAATCTACAGTGCACAGCAACCATGCTACAAAGCCATTTATCTCAGAGCAGACCTGAGTTAAGGGACATTTGACTACTGAAATGCTGAAATGATGTTTTAACATAGTTTTATTATGGGGTCTCCTAGTCTCCAAGATTTCTTAACTCACTTAAGAGGGACATAGTTTTAATTTTGCACTCTGTCACTCTCGGTAGAGTGCCATTGCATCACAGCTCACAGCAACCTCAAACTCTTGGGCAATTCTCTTGCCCTAGCCTCCCAAGTAGCTGGGACTACAGGCACCCACCACAATGCCCAGTTATTTTTAGAGATGGGGGTCTCACTCTTGCTCAGGCTAGTCTTGAAATTGTGAGCTCAGGCAATCCACCCACCTCAACCTCCCAAGTGCTGGGATTATAGGCATGAGCCACAGTGCCCAGCTATGCCTCAGCCTCTTGAATGGCTGGGACTACATGTGCCCACCACAATGACTGGCTAATTTGTTAGTAGAGATGGGATTTCACTCTTGCTTAGGCTGGTCTTAAACTCCTGAGCTCAAGCTATCCACCTACCATGGCCTCCCAGAGTGCTAGGATTACAGGCGTGAGCCACTGTGCCCACTTTAGTGGAAGTTTGCTTTAAAAGTTCAATCTGGCTTTAGCATTAAGTCAGATTGAACTTTTAAAGCAAACTATCACTAAAGTCTTGCACTTTAAGAAATAATTCTTTTTCATTTTCTTTCTGCCTTTCCCTTCTGCCATGGCTCTTCCTGCAGCTGATTACAGGCCCCCTTCCCTCAGTTGCACCAAATTATTGTCCCTGTCTCACGACATCCTCAACAGAACTCAGTATCTACACAAGTTTAACTAGATTCTAACTGGTCAGGTCATTTGTTCGTCCATTATTCAAGGCTATTCAAAACTGGAACAAGATGCCTTCTTTCCTTTCCCCCCTTGTATTGTCAGTTCTGTTTAATGAGTTATTAAAAATAAGCTTAAAGAAAATGCTGAGGGAAAATAATTTCCATTATAGGAAAACAGGAAATTGAAAGAAAGTACAAAGATGGAAATAAAAGACACCCCAAATCTCATCACTCCTGCGAAGATACAATGAAACTCTCCTGTATAATTTTCATTATTTTATAAGCATTTCATGAAAAAGGAACACTACATAATGAATTTTTTAAACTACCTTTCTCTTAGTTATAACTGTGGTAATCATGTTTCCACATCAATAAACCCTCCCCTACAACCTCATTCTCGTGGTTTCACAGCTATGTTACTCCCACCATTGCCATTTTCATAGGATCTTCTTCAACCTCAGCCCCCAGTTCTGGGTATTTCTTCATAATAAGGCATGTTTCTATCTTTTGCTGCCTCTCAGCCCTTGCCAGTTACTTGATGAAATTTGGAGGGTAAACATTTACAGCAAGATGGACGGAGAAACTAATGGGAATTCTCATGACCAACAACAGGCAGGAATAAAATTAAACTTTCAACCAGCAATTTGAAGTTGCACTCCCTACACATACTTAATTCAGCACTCATTGTAAGTGTGTTATGGGGGTAACAAGCGAAATTTAAGGTGTCTGCACACAAGGCTTCCACAGAGAATTGAGTGTGCAAGATGCCAGGAGTCTGGCTGAAACCCAACCTGCACTCTGCTGGCCATGTGTGGTACTGCACCCCTCTGGAGGAGAGGATATTTATGATAATTTGCACAAAGACACTGCATGGACTGTGGGTGGGCTGTGGTTCATACAGGAGAGGCAGCTGTTAGATTGGCTTGATTCTTAAGAGCTATTGGGTAGGAGGCATTTTCCCATATCATAAGAGAAAACCCGCACTGCACAGCGACCCTGCTACACCACCAAGATTGACCCCCTATCTCTGTTCAAAAGCAACTAAAAGGAGAAGGCAAGTATTGGCAGGTTAAGGAATTTATTGGGTAGGAGCAGGAGAAGATAAAAGACAAGGAAGGCCAGGCACAAATAATGAAGAAAAAAAGACAAACAAAAGACAGGATGGAGGACAGGCTTGGCAGAAGATACCCCTTAGTGGGGTCATGGCTGTTTAGGATGGACGGCGTCAACAAAGGCTCAAATGGCAGAAATGAAGGATTTCATGGCAGCCTAAATCCTTCAACTTGAACATCTTCACAATACCACCTTGAGAAGGTTAAGGAGATTAAGATTGGAAAAATGAAATTTTAAAGACAGAGAAAATTTCAGGGGTGTCTGCAGGAGAAAATAGTACAATCTCAAAACAAAACAACTCCTCCTTAAATGAGAAGCCACCTGGCTCCTCCACAAGCTCCTCACTGCACTTGGCTCTGAACCTGCAGTGAGCACCGTACCTTGAACAGGGAGGAGAACACGTGGAAGGTGTACACGGCGCAGGAGCCGTCTGCATCGCACATGAGCTGGTTGATGTGGCTGCGCCAGGCCTCCTCAGCGTCGTCACAGGCCGTGGGCTGGAAGGCGGCAAGAATCGCCGAGAAGAAGGGCGAGGGAGGCGGGGAGACTCCCCTGTCGCCTTCTCCGAAGCTGGAAGAAATGAAAACAACCATGTCAAGAAATGACGTCCATCTCATCCTTTTACCAGGGTGCACAGATTCTAACCCTGAGTGTTGCATGATGAGGCAGGCCTCTGCCGTTGCTCTGGGGACTCGGCTTTCGTTCAGAGGTCACTGAGATTCTTCTTCAATTCTAGGAAATACAATTTTCATCTCTAGAATATCTATGACTCCTCCATTTCTGATCTCTCTGCAGACTCCGTACCTCTTTCAGCCTTCAGCCAGGGTCTCCCACTTTCCCAGAGGCTATGGCCCTAGATGAAGTGAGCATTAGTTCCTGTGCTTGGGCACTTTCATTCCTCTTCATTTTTCCTTGCAAAGATTATAATAAAAATCTGAATCTTCTAATTTTTCCTTTTGGGAGGGAGAGTACTAATGGATGTATACACATAAATGCCCAGAAGACTGAGGTAGAGGGAGGAAAGGAAGGCAAAGAAGAGATTAGACAGTAAGAGAGAGATGTGGGAAGAAAGAGAGACAAACAATAAAACATAAAAGTCAAAATAAATGTGTTGATACAATGATTAACCAAGTGATATGAAAGTTATGTTAACCAGCTTGATGAGGGTGTTTCAAATTGTATATGAAACAGCACAATGTACCCCATGTTTGCATCAATGTACACAGAAATCAATTAATAAAAATAAATAAATAAATAAAAGACATAATTCTATAAATATACAAATAAGACTATACTCTCTCAATGCCAAGTTGTTACCTATCAGAGATTAAACTAGCTATAGGTACATACAAAACTACCAGTGATTCATATTTGAAAAACAGGGCATCCCCAAATTCACAATACATAGAGAAATGGGACTCATAGGGAAAATTGACAGGTAAATTATTTACAAAATATTCTTTAGAAATTTTACAAAACGTTCTCTCTGTGGCCACGTAGAGAATGTCGCCCATGTTCTATCCACACACACACACACATACTCTTCTCTCCCAGTCCTGGCAAACACATGCCAAGATATCTGTTATGCATTTCTTTCTTATGTTAGAGACCTCGGGGACACATTTTAGTAAACAATACAGAGATTTGCAGCTCTACTAATACACACTCAAGCCTCCAAGAAAGCTCTCAAAGCCTGCTTTTATTGATTCTCTCCTTATCCTTACTTTCCTAAATTTCACCAGTTCTCACTGTTTGAAAAGTTTCTTTCCAACTTTTACTTCTCAACAAATGTATCTTAGTTTTCTGCCTCTTCTTCTAATGCTGGTTCTTCAAGTGTTGTCGTCTCCAGTTTTTTGCATTCTCACAGATATTTTTCTTCCTTACCATCTCCATTACTTCTTTGTTCAAAACTGGACTCATAAAACCACCCCTGATCCCAGTCCTACAGTCTGATGATTTAATTAGATGGAATAAAACTCCAGGGCTGCTCCCTACCCACTGTTACCTATAGAAGGAAGTGAAAAATGTTTTATGAGAACATAGGAGTCTTTTCTGATCTTTTGCTGATCTTATGCTACAGGGCCCCCTCCTTCCCCTATCTGCCTCTCTTCTGTTTGAATGCTAGGACTAAACAAATTACCACTAGCAATATTTCCTCAGGATGCCAGGCTACTTCATGCCTCCTTATTTTTGCAGATGGGGCCCAGTGTTCCTTCCTTATTGGGCCTGAGGCCTCCCATTTCTCTTCTGCCATTATATCCATCTGCCGTCCACTGAGAATACCTGATTGTCCTTCGTATGGGGTCCACACATAAGTCCACCTCAACTAATATAGTTCACCCTGTTTTTGTTTTATTTTGAATGAGATCATTGTGTTATTTCATTATTTCATTTGAAAGTGTACAGAGACAATTATGTAGGGTTTTGTTTCTTGAGGGAAGACACTGCTTGCTCAGAAGTAGCCACCATGCAAAGATTTCATCTGAAGTCCCTAGAGAAAGAGACCTGGTTTGGTTTTTGCTCCTTTACTTCCAGCTATTTCATAAATATGAGTTTATAGACGCAGACTCCTGTGCCGTTTGCTTGGTCTTCATTAATGTAAAAAGAACCTTTTAAGATATAATCTGGCAGCTACTAAGCCCAAGTATCTTCATTCTATCTTATTATATATGATTCGGGGTTTTGCAAATCAAGGTACAGAAAACAATCACTTGTTACTTTAAGGACATAGCTCAATGGTCTCCTTCACTGGAAAGCCAGTTCTAACCTCCTCTCCCAATGCCGGGGAGATATGGGCCCTGTTGTCTGCACTTCAGCTTTGCAGATTTAAAGCATTATTATTCTTATAATTTCCCCTGGGAAGGAATATGCTCTCATGTTATCTGTCTAATGATATCACATAACTGATGCATGTTATCATATAGAAAACACTCGTCACCTAAGTTGGAGTGTGCTTTTGGAGATAGAGAAGAACCGATAGGAGAGAATGCAACTTTGTAAGGGAAAAAGTAATCATTTATAATAAATGTGCTAAACTTCAAGTTGACTCCCAGGGTCTGTGTTTAGGAGATGACAGCTATATTGATAACAAGACTATTTGTAGTCAAAATATTTTTAACATAAAGACTTAAAATCATTTTCAGGAAGTTTTAGAAAACTATTGTTGAGCACAAAAATCAATTTATGGGTTATTTTAAGCTCATGATCAAAATATTATATTTTAAACCATTATATGCTGATTGGGAATACTATTGGTAATGTAATACTTCAATTACTGTAAGTACAATATAGCTGTGTTCTCAGTTATAAAGACACATATTCAGATAAAAATTATTAGCAATTAATTAATAGACAACATTTTAATCTAAAGAATATATACTTTGAATGTCAATATACAGAAGAGACATCTTAAAGCTCTTAACTAAATCAAATAGCCCACAAAAATGTGTCTGAAATGATGTGTGAGCACAATTATTTATTTTATTTCAAATTTAACTGACTATTTAAATACTTAATTAAACGCTGAATATAGGGTCAATGTAAAATATTTTTAAAATTGTTTTAAAATGTTATTAAATAGATGACTCTTCACGTTCATTTCAAAATGTATAAGTTTCAGGAATAAAATTACCATAAAATTACACATATGCTAGCCATAATGATTTTCTACTATATTACATTGTAAGTTAATAAGATTATTTTACTAAGAATCACTCTATCTCTAGTCTTCAACATAACTAAAATATGTTTAAATAAACTCCATGTACATCCATCAGTCTCCCATATAAATGTATTAAATAAGACAAATTTCAAGGTACTTTTTAAAAATAAAAAGCCTAATACAAATGTATTACATAACAGCTTCTAGACGATAGATATTCAATAGTGCTATTCAATTAGTAACTAAAATTATAGTCAACTCTTAAGACAAGTTAAATAATCCAGAGAATAATGGTCATTGGTTTGCTTTGAATAGCCTTCTATTTTATATGGATTTTAGCAACTTAAATATTATAGAGTTTAAGAGAAAAATTTCATTCTTTCTCTTAAAAAGGGATGACTTTTCATCATTCATTATGTTTTTTATTTCATTTTTGTATAGTACAGGGTGCAAACATTTTGGTGACATGCATTGTCTTTGTGCAATTCGAGTCAAAATTATAGACCTGCTCAACACCCAGGTAGTGAACATTGTACCTCTTAGCTGTGACTTCACCTATCCACTCCTCCCCTTTCCCACCTGCTTGGTTTTCATGGAATTTTACCACCATAAGTGCAAGTGAGTATTCATCAATTAGTTCTCATTTAATAGTGAGTACATGTGGTGGTTTTTTTTCCATTCTGTGATACTTCACTTAGAAGAATGGTTTTCAGTTCCACCCAGGTTGTTACAAACGGTATCAGCTCCCCACATGTTTAGTGGCTGAACAGTACTCCATAGAATACATATACCACATTTTATTAATCCACTTAGATATCAACGGACACTTGGGTTGAATTCACATCTTTGCAATTGTGAATTGTGCTGCAATAAACTTTCAAGTGCATGTGTCTTTTTGATAAAATGGCATTTTCTCCTTTGGGTTAAAAGCCAATAGTGGGGTCGCTGGGTCAGATGTTAGGTCTACTTTTAGTTCTTTGAGATATCTCTATACTATTTTCCAGACAAAGTGTACCAGTTTGCAGTCCTATCAATAGTGTGCTAAGAATTCATTTCTCTCTGCATTCAAACCAGCGTCTATTGTTTTGGGAATTTTTGGTAAACACCAGTCTCACTGGAGTTAGGTGATATTGCACTGTGGTTTTGATTTACATTTAATTTGAAAATACTGATCACCATTACCTATCAGAACATGTCTTCATTCAAATGAAGGCGAACAGATTCATATGAAAGCCTATACTTAAAATGATTGTTTGAAAACAGCAGGAGTTAAGTAATTGTACTTTCAAATAGAAACTCTTTCCCTCATGGTTGCTATTGGTGGAGAAGATTCTTTTCTATGAATATAATTTGTTTTGTAAAAAGTTTTTTGGTTATTCTGCACAATACAAACTTCATTATAGGCTGCTAAAATTTGTATGCTTTTACATTTTTGTGAATCTTATAAATGTGGATAGTTTATGACTCCCAGGATGTGTGGTGTTGGCCCTTGAACTTTTTTAGTGCACCTCAATATTCGAACTTCAGGCCTTCACTGAGTAAAACACAAAACTGCTTCCCCCAAGGGCTAGGTAAGGAGAGGAGGTTTGAAGAGGAAAATACTGAGGGAAAAAAAATGAAACTCTAAATTGTTAATTTCTTGGGTTTTATTGGAA
This sequence comes from Galagoides demidoff, assembly GCA_963574575.1. NCBI lineage: Eukaryota > Metazoa > Chordata > Mammalia > Primates > Galagidae > Galagoides > Galagoides demidoff. The sequence continues at coordinate 45,681 of CAUYQV010066561.1, forward strand.
TCTAGAATATGGATATTTTTGAAGGACAGTTTTGCTCATTATTTCCTGCAAAAGAGGCACTGTCGTTTCAAGGACTCAAGGAAGACAATGCAAGTCGGCAATATTTGAACAAAGTTCAAAGGCATAATCCATGGAAACTGAACAAGAAGAATGACTGTTCCCTCAATTGGAGACAAGGCTAACAGTGCAAATGAACAGATACAGCAGCAAATCCATATCTTCAACAAAGAGCTGTCTTGAAAGCATTGTAATAAGGGGTCCTAATAGCACTTTATACCACTCACACAGACGTAAAGTTGCTCAAAGCATTTTTACACTCATTCCCACAATGTCTAGTATATGTAATAGCACAGTAAGGAACTAAAAGACAGATAGGAGAGGGACTTGCTCAGGATCTTAAGATGAATGGAGGGCAGAGCCAAGTTTTACAATCCAAATTCCCTTACTCCGGCTTTTTTGGCTCTCTCACATTGCTCGTCTCTGCATTATAACTCTCTTATAAATCATTCCTTCAACTTATTCTCATTTATTTATATTGTACTATGTTCATTCCAAAAAATATTTGAAGAAGCTTTAAGACATGCTTATAGTACAGTAAGAACAAAATGGGTATTTGATTATAAAATAGGCTAGTAATCATGCATAAAATATGTTTTGTTTTCTTCTACAATTATTTGATGAGGGTTACACATTTTGTCTCTCAGAAACTTCACAGCCAAGACAAAGAAAGAATGTTTCATATAGGGACAATAGAGAAGGCTAGTTTTCCCTTTCATGGTTTAGACCTGTAAAAATGCCTATATTTTGTCTCCTTCCTTCCCTCTCTCCCTCCTTCTCTTATTTTTTGTTTTATGATAGCATCTCATTTTGTTGCCCTCAGTAGTGTGCTGTGGCATCATAGTTTACAACAACCTCAAATTTGGGGCTCAACTGATTCTCTTGCCTCATCCTCCCAAGTAGCTGAGACTTCAGGTGCCCACCACAACACCCGGCTGTTTTTAGGACAGGGTCTTGCTCTTGCTCAGGCTGATCTCAAACTCCTGAGGTCAGGCAATCCACCTGCCTTGGCCTCCTAGAACGCTAGGATTATAAGCGTGCACCTATATTTTATTTCTAAAATATGTATACACACAAATACACTGTACCAAGAGAATAAACAATTTATGGACTATCTACTCTCTAAATAAACAGAAGGGGTATTCCACAAAATGAAAGAAGTTTGAAAAGTCACTTAGTATCTGTATAACCACTTGTCAAGTTTCGTAGAAGAACAGCACTTAATAAATTGCTACTTTAGGACATATGAACATGATACTATGTCAAATATACAGATATTTTTTCTTTAGAAGACTTAGCTTATAATTAATATGCATAATTATCACCTTCCTATATATAGACATAGATTTTCAAGTGTAAAGGCATATGTACATATACACATAAATAAATCACAAATATATATTGTTCTCAGTGTCCACATTTGCATTGAAAGTGAACAGAAATGAAAACGACACTCTACTCCCACCCCTGTCAGTGCCCCTTCATTCAAAGTTTGTATCACACTTTATGCCACAATGTACAAGAGAGGAATTAATATGTACCATTTTGGAATTAGATAAAATCTTTACAAACTAGTCTTCAACATATTTTTATTTATATATATATATAGTATAAATCTTATATAAAATGTTTAGATTCTTACTATAATCTCTTCCTTAAATATATATCTACACACATACGTCTATTATACATACGTATGTATACATAATGCATAGACTGTTACTATCTTCTCTTCCACCATCTGAAATAAGTCTAACCAATTTGGGGAAAAAAACTGAATTATTTAAAAATTTCATTTCTTATCTTTACTATTTCCTGTTTTATTTGGCTGAATCTCTGTCAAAAATATCGACACTGGTTTTTCGTGAGCTTGTCAGACATTCCTCACAACTGCCGGTAGGGATGGAGAACTAGCGCCTAAGGCTTGGTTCAGGAGGGCCTTGAAAACAGCCTCTAGGAGCTAAAATACTCAGGGAACTAAACATGGGCTAAATGTGGGTGCAAGATGTCCACTTGACTTTGCCAACTTGTCAGTTGAGTTTCAATGTGTGGGCTGAACTTAACTGCACAGTCATTTTGGGAGCAGTCTCTTAACTGCTGAGATAAGTAGCTATGCAATACCCACTTCCTCAGCACAGCAGCTTGACCTAATTTTACAATCCCCTGAAGACGGATAAATTTATAGGACCCACACTCTCCCTGCATACTTGCTCTCATAGTTAGTGATCCTTATGGGACTTTGTGAAATGTGAAATAGGCTTTGGAATCCACTTTTCAGTGACAAAAGAAGGAACATCTTTTATAGGTCAATATATTTCAAAAACAAAGGGAGCCAAAAATTAGGAATGAATGAACTTCATAAATTTCTCAGAAATTTGATTACACAAATAAATGTATTCCAAGTATTCCAAGCTGATAGCTCTTCCCAAACCCTGAATTTACACATACTGTTTAAGGTGTTGCTAATTAAATCTGATAAGCACTAATGTAGTCTTAACAAATCTGATTTTCAGATCACGTAGCATAAAATCAACATGGATATCTAATCCCTAAATTAATGAATATCGGTTATTTCAAAGATGCTGGTTATGTGTGAAAGATGTTTGATTATTCTTCAAGGCTTGAGATACTATGTCAGGGTTATTTCACTGAATGTTGTAAATATTTACCTGCTAACATTTAAACCAACTTTTTTTTTTTCACCTATAGCTGAATATAATACATTGTGTTGAGCAGAAGGCATATTCAGACAAAACTGGCATGGTTTCTATCCTCAAAACATTTCTTTTGCTTAATATATTTTATTTTAACAAATATACATATGGAGGTAGTAATCCTATTATAAAAACACAAAATTCATAAAAATTTAATTATTCAAAGTAGCATATTTATTAAATGCTAGGGCCAAGATTCAGCAAACATTATATTCATTATGAAATTATTTTTCTCTTTTGTTCTGATTTTTGGTTTATTTTTCATTCATTTAACAATTACTGAGGACCTCTATACAGATGGTCCCTGACTGATCAATGGTTCTACTTAACAATTTTTTGACTTTATAATGGTTTATCTATCTGGGGACATGCTCATTGCATGTCGAGGAATACCCTCTATTACAATGGTTCACTTTATGATTTTCCACTTTATGATGGATTATTAGGTTATTAAATACGTAGATTTACAATATTTTTGAGTTATAATGTGTTTATTAGAAAACAGTCTCACTGTAATGATAGGGGCACTGTTATTGTGGCAAACTCCACATTGAGAAAATTAGGAGGAATCACAGAGAGATTTCAACTTAACAGAACTCACAGATCTTTTCCATCCAAGCTTTTCTGGACAACTAGTTGATTTCACATTACATTATTATAATAGTTCTGACTTGTTTTTCTTTAAAAGTTATTATTCCTATTTCCATAATAATTCCTATTTGAGTAATATATGGATCTCTCTGAAGACCTCATATTTCAAAGTTTGTAGAGGGGCTAGCATATTAGGAGAGTCAAAATAAATGTTCTTAGAAACTTTCTATTATTAAGTTCATCAGTTCAGTATCTCCTTGTAATAGAGAGCACAGACTGTCTTGAGGAGAGGGTTATATCTCCTCTCTAGGTGCTGGATGGGTAGCTGGACTCTATGTCATGACCACAGTCTCTTGGACTAAAGTAGAGGAGATGATATGAGGGAGGTCGTGTAGAATGTGAGAGTAACTCCCCCAGGGAGTCATGTCTCTCTACATACATGCTTTTTGTATTTTTTTAAAACTACATACTCGACATGAATTGTTCGATGGCACATTAGGAAAGATGACAATAGCAAAGTTTTGAAAAGCGCTTGTCCATTGGAGTCCACCTCCCTTGCTGCTGGGAACTCTTTTGCCATCCAGCTTAACTCGCCATCCTACAGCATGTTGAAGGCACTTAGTTACACAGCTATAGATGATTGATACAAAGGCCTTGGTCCAGACTGGGCATGCTTCATCTCAGCAATATGTTTAAGAATGTTTCCTCTGGGATAATTTTTTATGCCTCAGGGAGGGAGAAAAAGCACGTCTCAAGCACTGTCATTTCTCTCTTAAGTCTAGAGCAGGAGAGAGGGACCTGTGGCCTTAACGCCTTCTAAGTCCTTAAGTGCAACCTTTTGATTGAATCCAAATTTCAAAAAGCAAATCCTTTCATTCTTATTAACACATTTTTGTTCATTTTTTATATTTTAATTTTATTTTAAAACTGAATGACTTTAAAATATCAAGAAATTAAAATAAGTTTTAATGAAACAATCTTCCCTGATTACCAGCACAATTAGAGCTTTAATAAGACAAAGGGCTAATTGACAGCTGCTATGATTGTGATTTAGTTCTAATGCCCCCTGCCTAACTAATGCCACTACCACACAAGACTGGTTGGCGAGAACCGATGGGGGTCGAGTACGCCATTCTGTTGTCAGCTTTTGACAACAGTCCACAGTGTTTCTATTTGAAGTGAATAGTTGTGAAGTTTGACAGTTTTGTTAACTCTGTCTGCTTCATAGCTCATAATTTCAGAGAAGACCAAGAAAATACTGAAAGAAGAAATTACATTTTTAATTTTTTGAGACAGACTCTCACTCTGTCCTCCTGGGCAGAATGCTATAGCATAGTGTACAGCAACCACAAACTCTTGAGTTGAAGTGATCCTCCTGCTTCGACCCCTGAGACTACAGGCACCTGCAACCAAATGCAGCTGGGTTTTCTATTTTTAGTAGAGACAAAGTCTCATTTTTGTTCAGGTTGGTCTCAAAACAACTGACCTCAAACAATCCAGCCACCTTGGTCTGCCTGGGTCCTAGGATTACAGGTGTGAGATATCACGCCTGGCCAAAATAGATTTTTTAAATGAGGATTGGGAATTGAAATTTGATCTAGTTTTTCTGCCGAGTATGATTTTCTTGCCTTGTGATACTGCAATATCAACATTAAAGAAATCCAATGATCATCAGCATTATAATGCTCATAAGGACCATAAAGATTTTAAACCAGATGCAGAGGCTTGAAAGGTAGTAGTGGAGAAATTAAAAAAAAAAAAGAAAGAAAAGCAAAAGCAATGACAATTGCTTTAAGCAGCAAGGAGACCTGGAAATAATGTCACTGAAGCAACTTATAAAGTAGCTTATATACTCAAGAAATGGTAGCCGTTCAGTGAGGAAGAGATTAGGGAAGAAGGCATTGCCAAAGTAGCAGGATGTTTACACCTTGATAATGCTTCAAAGTACAAACAACTGGTTTTTTCAAAGAGAATCATCACTGAATCAGCAGCATAAACAACTTCATTCGATAAGAAATTCAAAAAGAAAATATAGATTTGTCAATCGCTGTATGTCAATCAAATACTATACTATTGACTCAGCAAATGTATCATACTTCATTTGGGTCATACTAGATTATCCATGCTACCAAAATTTACTCAGGCCTCTTGCAAACACAACGTGGTCAATAGATATTTCAGTCATTTTCAAGATAAATGTCATGAAGCTGTACTGAATTTAATAAATTTATGGAGTATACGTACAGACAGTGTACCTTCCATGACTGGAAAGCATGAAGGGTTTATTGCACAGATTAAAATTATTAACAGATTAAAAGGTTTTCATTTCCTTCCATCATACCTTGCATCAGCATAATCTTGTGCTGAGGCTACTACCTTAAGCAACACTTCACAGCAAGTTGTAACTGTCATCAATGACATTGGTGCAAGTGCAAGGTGGCATCCTCAGTATAGCAAAGGCTGACCTTGAGTGATGGAATAGTAAGTGTGCATCTGAAGATCACTCTCAGTTGTGTTGGTGATTGCAAGGACGAGTGTCAACCAAGATTTTATCTCTATAAGAACTGATAGTTACATTTTATAAAGAACAAAAGCAGCAATATGGATGATGGAAAGATTGCTATAGGAATGCAGCATTTCTGTGTGATATCATGTCACATCAAAACCACTTGGATATTTCTTATAGGTAAAACTATATCTAAATCTATATATGATACGTGGCAAAAAATCCAAGCATTTTGGAAAGAGCTATCGTTTTTCAAAACGCTTTCTTCAAAATGAGATTTCAGATGAACATTTTCTCCAGTTAGCAAAGATCATTGATTAGCAGGATGATATCTGTGAATCATATGCAGCTATTACAGACCTACGAATATAATGAAAGGCTCACTGACTCTGAAAAACATGACATCACACTCAAATTATCACCTCAGCCTCACCTAGCTGATATCACCAGATACTAAACAACTTATGATGGAATTGATTGATCTCTCACTAGAAAACATTTTGAAATCATTGATGCTAAGAAAGGTCTATTCGAAATATGGAGAATACAGAATACATGTGCCGTTGGCAATTTGAAAAATCCTTTATTGTTTGTTTGTTTATGCATTTATTACCACTTCTTGCTGTGAATCTACATTCTCCTCCCTAACCCAAATCAATGCACCCGTAAGGTCACAAATGGCACGGACCCATCTAGAGGATTATCTGAAACTGCAACCTCCATGCTGAAAGAAGATAAAACCAAGTCATTAAAGAATCTGTTAACTCTGAAATTCATAGTTTTTATTTTTTGAAATTATTAAGTATGTAGGTATTAGATTTTCCTAAAGTACATAGGGGTTAGATTTTCCTAAAATAATGGACATTTTTAAGTATATCTAATTGAATTTTTTTAATGTGGATGTAATTGTTTACATCTAAATATATGCAGCCTTCCAAAATGAACAGGTCCTGTGCTCTGCTCCTGCTCTAAACCGACACTGACAACTGGTGCTTTCGTTAGAGGAAGCTGTAAAAAAATAAAACAAAACCAATAAAACCTGAAATCTAGATTACTTTTATTAAATTAAGTCAGATTCAAGAAAAAGGTACTAGCATGAAAAAGATAAAACAAATATAGAATTGTTACTTTAAAGTCACCCTGAGCCATTTATTTATAATGTGGTCTGGGACAAATATTGAAGAATGAAGAGTAGAATGAGAACCTCCCTGTACTCAAGGGATTCACTGTCTAGTCAGGCAGAAACTATGATCAGAACCAGTGAAAAAAGGTGGGTGTTTATATGAAAACCTTGAAAAGAATTTTTTAAAAAGAACAAAATAGCAAGAAAACAAAGCAAAAAAGAAAAACACACACTGTCCGGAATTTCTTACAAGTGTTTTCTCCTCTCACCTCTGCTCTCCTCTCCTGTCTCCTTTTATTTTCTGTGTGATCGTGATGGGATGAGGAAGGAGAGCAGGTGATGAGGGTGTGAGTGGAAACCAGTGTTACTTTACATAGACTGTCCTCCTTGGCACATGCATTCGCACGGTGCTGTTTATTTTTAATCCCCCTTAATCTGTAAATGTGGTTGAAATTTTTCAAGCATTCATTTGTTATCTGTGATGCTGTGCTTTTGAAAAATAGCTTTTATATTAGGTTAGAAGTATAACAGTTTCCAATATGAATCTGAGGTCTCCTCAGTTAAATATCCGAAGCACACTTTTGTATGCAAATGGTGAAAACTCAAATATCATTACTGCTGTTGAAAATAATAACAATAACTGTACTGTTCACATAATAAATATATCTGGGTATAACAATCTTGAATGTGTTAAAGAAAATGATAAGTAACAGTTATAAGATAAGTAACAGTTACAGATAAGTAACAGTTTTTAATTTGTAGTGCCAGGTATTCACGTAATGATGGATAAGTTAAAGCAGCATGTCCCAAGTCTTCACCGGCTCTTTTCTGTTGTTGTTTGGGTTAGTTTTTAAAGTTATTGCTATAAAGTTTTAAAGAACACTTCTTTAAAATATAATTTGTTATAAAATATAGAGTACTCCCATATAAACCACATAAGTATAGATATAAAAACTCCAGAGTAATATTTAAAACTAAAGCTGGGAAACTGTTGGTAATTCATATGTAAAGAGGAAATGATCTGGAAACCTAGAGTGAGGGGAAAATGGACAAGAAAAAGATGAAAGAATTATTGAGCGATATAGAGGAAGAGAAGGCAAGATAGTGGCAAAGGAGCTAGTGGAGAGAGGCTGGCCTCAGGAGCCAGTGCAAAAGTTAATGTGTTAGTGGTGGCTGTGGACCAAACTCCAATGCTACAGGAAGTCAAAGTCAGATAGGCCTTTTCACCTCAATGGCCAATAAAACGAACTAATAACCAATTTGAATAGATTATCTTTGATGAGGCATGGACAGTTTCCGAAATAAAATAATTATTAAGGGTGCAGAACAGAAGGCCTGTCTATATTCATTTGACTTGGTGCCAGGCTGCATTCCCATGATTTATTCTAAGTTTCCTAATTGGAAACAGAAAGATTCTGAAAGGTAGACCATAAACTCTTAGAGATGATATTACCTATTACAAAATCAGTATGTTCATACACTTGTATCTCTATTTTGACAAAAATCATCATATTTCTTTAACTTAGAAGAAATGCCAAAACAATTTCAAAAAATGAAAATACCTATGTGTCCTCAGTTTTCTAAAACCATGAACTAGAGCAAGGACTTTATCATCTGAAATCTAGATTTGGTGCTCCGTTGCTATCCAGTCTGCAGCCCTCCAATTTTGCTCCCTACTAGTCTGTCATCCACAGTGCCACTAGTAGTTTGACCTATAAGAAGAAATTTGGTCTGGTCTTGGTTTTTAAGGGGGTATGAAGAAGAGGTAACCCAAAAGATTCTAAAAGATGACTCAAAAGTCATATGTAGGTTAACAAAGAGTCTTTTGGTTTGTTCATGTTTTTTCCCCAAACAGATAAAACAGCTAAGTAGAGATAAATAAAGGAAGTCCATAGGAAATAGAGAAATGGAGTCATTGGCATTACTGAATTCTTGTAAAAGGTATCAGTTTATTTTAAAAATTATAATTAGAGGTAAATTTAAAAGGGAAAAGAAGGAGAGCATAATCTACATCTGTTTATAAAACAATTGTGAAATGTTGTTGACAATGATAAGTAGTTAAAATTGGTAGTTTTATGGGCTTAATTTTGACTGTTGGGAAAAAGAAATGCACTAATTATTAGAATATTGTATATACTATGATAGCCATCATGCTTCTTATGTTTTCTGCATACATACAAATGAGCCTATTTTTTACAGGCATTACGTGATTTATGTATCTATTAGTAACATATATAAATATAAATGTATATATACATATATATAAAATCTGTTTTGATGTTCTCATTATATGAAGCATACGACAGAGTTTTCTCCTTTGGCACCTAATTCTAAAATTTAAAATAATTTAAAAAGTGAACATATAAATAAAAATCTGCATTCTAATATGAGCAACTTAAGAAAAAACAATTCTTCAATGGTGCTTGCATTTTTATTAGAGATATAGTAATGAGTTCAAGTGATCTGTTAGAAATAAAGTCAGGCTATCATAAAATGTTCATGTTTAGGCTATATATTCTTTGAATTCAGTCACAGATGCCAAAAAATTAATGAAACCTGCAGCATAATTTTTCTACCTTGTGGAACTACCGGATAAAGTAATGTCTGATGATAAATTGGGTTTATGGTGAGCTGCTAGATTCAATCTATGGTAGTAAATCTTCTAAACTCACTGCACATAGCCTGCAAGCCAGACTCAATGTAGTATTCACCAACTATCCCTTGAATCAAATCCAATTTGACATCCTAGTATTCCTTGGTAAAATTCTCTTTTATATGAGGTCACAGAGGCTCTGTATAATACTGAGAAAAAAATATTCTGAATAAAATAATTGAAATTCCCTTCCCAATATATTCTGTTACTTCAGTATATATTCATTTATACCTTAACATTACATTATTACTTGATGCCTCATGCATTTTTTTTCCTGCCTTTGCTTGGAGTGCAGATAGACATTTCCAAATTGAATAATATTTATTACTAGATGGTTTTTCCATGTGATTGACTTGCTGTCCCTCAGGATTTATCGTGAATCACAGTGTCCATTAGTTGCTGAATACAACACTGTTTCGTAAAGTGCCTGACTATATAAGATGAAAGTTAAAAAGAAAAAAAAAAAGCTTAGAATTTAGAACTACATAGAGCTGTTTACCACCAGCTCACACAAATAATGTTTCCACAACCTCTTATGAGAAATCCCAGAATTTGTTTTTCAGTAATTCACTTGATATCGCCTGTGAGTCGCTTCATTCCATTTATATTAATAGGCAACACTGAGTGATGATTGTGGCTTTCTTTAAAGCCGTTGCTCAGAAATCACATGCCTGCCAAGTTCAAGTTATATAAATTGAAGTCAAGGGTCAATAATTATCCAGTGACCATTTAACCCAACATGCTTATGCTTCTGTCTCAGCTGCCAGAATACTTAGAAGTCAAATAAGAACCCATAGAAGTCATCAGTTCATGTTAGGAACCTGGATCGCCTGTTCTTAACTCCTTACTTTCATTACCTCTGCTTTGTTTTATTCTGAAATATCTTATTTTCTGTGAGATTTAGTTACATACAATTTAGGAGCTTTCAAAATAGGTATGGTGTGAAGCTTTTTTATATTATTGTTTATATTGTAATTATATTGTATATTATATTGTAAAAGAATCATTTCCTCTTTTTTTAATTGTATGATTCCATTAGTATGAAATGTTCAGGAAAAGCAAATGCACAAAAATGGAAAGTAGATCAGTGGTTGCCCAGGACTGGAGGGAAGGAGGACTAGGGAGTTACTGGTAGTGGGGATGCAGTTTCTTTTTTGAGTTACGGAAAATGTTCTGGAATTAGGGGTGAATATGCTAAAAACTAACGAGCTATACACTTTACAAGAGTGAATAGTCTTCCATTTGAATCACACTTTAATAACCACAATAATAATATAAAGAAGACTCTCCTCCATGATAGTGGCATTGTCAAGACTGAGGTCAAAAGCAGGCTGTCTACCTCCAAGACAACATTTTGGACCTTGTCCTGTCTGAACTCTCCCAAATAATGAACATCGTTGTCCCAGTCCTTCTTAAGAAATCACAAATTTCCAGTTTTAGATGCTTTAGAGAAGAAACATGCACTGCTCCAACTGACTGTGTGGCAGAGTAGTTGAATTGCTGGATGGGATTCCTGATCTGCTGCTCATCAGCCACGCCTCCATGTCCCTGTTTGGCAGGGATGGTTGGTAATAATAGCATCGATCTTGTAGGGTTCCTCTGAGGAGTTATTGAGTTATTTTGAAGTGTGTCCAGCTGGTATCAAGTGCTTGGCAAATGTTTTCCTGATTCTTCCTTGCCAAAGACCTCAAACTGGACGCTGGCTCATTGTCTTTGCACTTGGGTTTAGCTGCTGCTGCCATGGCTCAATTATCCAAGAGATTAAATGGTAAGATCAGGCAGAATCAGTGGTCTAGGTGCAAAGGTGAGAAATGAAAATGTCCTCCTGGGTGGATGACGCTCAGATCAACCTTTGTTCTTCGTGTTCTCACTATTTTGAATTCTTTACAGTCCTGATTTAGGGTGTGATATAATAAAGCTCACAAAGATGAGATGCTACTCAGGCCACACAGTAATCACAGCAAGTTTTAATACTCAAGTTAAAATTTCAGTAAACATCAATAATGAAAAACTTGTTTCAAATTTTGTTTTAAATTTCTGATTAATATGAGGGTAAATACAATTAGGCCACATTGCTTGTATTTGTAAGGCAGAAATCTAAGCTCTAGGTATGTCCCTCACACAGGAAATGTGCCACACACCATCACACTGTTTCCTAGGGGAAGGAACACACTGATCCTCGCCTTCCTGGATTCAGTTGAGTTTTTCTCTGATGTGAACATGAGTTAATCTTGTTGTTAATATACATTCAAGTAATTAGGGAGTACATGTGATGCCTCCCATTCCACTCTTATGACACTGTTCTCAGGAAAGTGTTCTCCAAATGGATCTCAGTTGTAACAAAGAATAAAATCTCCATTTTTTTTTTTTTTTTATGGCTGAAAGGTATTCCATGATATACACAGTTTATTAGTCCATTCACATGTCAAGGGCACTTGGTTGTTTCTACATCTTTGGAACTGTAAATTCGGCTTCTATAAACATTCATATGCATAGGTCTTTATGGCAAAACGACATTTTTTTCTTTTGGGTAGATGCCTAGTAATGGGATTAGAGAATTAAGTAAAATGTCTGCTTTGAGCTTTTGAGGAAACTTCACCTTCTTTGCACAAAGGCTGCACTGATTTTCAGTCCCACAAACAATGCTGGATGTTTCCTTCTCTGCACACTCAGGCCAGCATCTGTTCTTCTGGGACTATGTGATGTCGGCCCTTCTCACTAAGGTTAGGTGATATCGCAAGATGATTTCGATTTTCATTTCTCTAGTAATTAGAAGCAATGTAAATGATTACATAGAGATATTTAATAATTCACAAAGAGAAAATGGCCTATTTGAAAAAATGTATAACTTTATAATAAGTAACAAAAAAGATGTTTATAGAAATAAAAATTAAAAGTTAATGGAATTATTCAACTCTTCCAATCCATATCAGTGAGAAATTAAATTTTATTAACTTTCTTTCTTTCCTGAGGTTATGGAACACATATAATTATTCTTTTTTTTTTTTTTTTTGTAGTTTTTGGCCCAGGGTCAGGTTTGAACCTGCTACTTCCAGTATATGGGGCATGCACCCTACTCCTTTGAGCCACAGGCACCACCATATAATTATTCTATTTAATGCTAGGAATCAAGGCCACACAGTGGCATCTACAGAATAAATATTCCATTAGTGAAAACATACACTTCTACTGTGACAATTGCATGAAATATAAAGAAAGATTAATGTCAAAGTTTATTTTAAAAGGCAACAAGTGAAATATTTTTTTTGAGACTATTACAATTCCATGAAATATAACCAAGGAAAAACAAAGACCTAAAGCAGCGGTTCTCTCCCTGTGGGTCGCCGCCACCCCTTTGTAACAATGAAAATACATAGCGGCATTAGGAAGGTTGAGAACCACTGACCTGAAAGAAATTTTCAATTTCAATAAAGTGAAATGAAATAAAATTCTATAATGATTTTGGAAGCACAATGCTCAGAAAGACTTTCTGAATAGGGAAAATTTTTTCCTGTTTCAATTCAATGTTTCCCTTAACTAAACATTTTGAAGCCATTTTTTCTGTATGTTAAACATCAACTATAGAAATGCCACATTTCTTACAGCAAAACAAAGTAGCAAAAATTGCACATGTATGTAGATGAATAAAATGGAAGCAAGAAAAGCACATTTTCTTAAGATCTTAAGATAAATGTAAACCAGCCACCACTGGTCCGGAGAAGGCCAAGGAATTTAGTTGAAGAAATCAGTCAAGGGCAAAGCACTCAATATTTTCAATGTACCATAGAAATTAAGAGCCTTGGAGTGAAGGAATGTCTTGTGAGAAAAAAAAGGAAAAGAGAGTTTAGAAATATCCAAAACTAAGGAATTCTTGTGGCTGCGGCCAACGTTAATTATAGGAAAGCAGTATTAGCTAAGCCCACAAAAGTAAATTATAGCTAGATCACAAGGAGGCTTTTTTGATTGAGGAGGAGCTAGAACTTTTTTGGGTCATAATTGTTTACTGTGAAGAACTTAAGCAGAAGAGGAATATTCTTAGAATTACATTTTTAGGTAGGTGCAGAGAGAAGCTAGAAACAGGGAAACAAGTGAGGAGATGTCTGAAGCAGGAACAGCGAGGGCCCAAAGTATTGCCATGGAAACAGAAGTGAAAAAGAAAGGCGTCTTGAAAAACATACAGAAGATCTATGCCTTATAAACAATTATGAGTTGGGTAGGACAGAACACTTGACATATACTTGCAATTTGGTCTGTATGACTGGAGGACAAAGGGGACCATTAAGGTCGAGTGAGTTAGGCATAAGGCCCCTTGATAGCAGGAGTCAAGCAGATGGTACCCTCAATTTGAGATGTACTAAATGAAAGAATAACAAACACACCATGCCTAAAAATGAACATAGGTACCAGAAGTGCAGGCAAAATAAGGTCAAGACGAGATGACGAGTGTGAGTAGGTAAAAGCAAGTGACGTCTACTTTCATGAAATTCAGCGCTCAGGTAAAGAATAACAAAGGGCAGTGATTTTCAGAGCAGGCGGTAGGGGTTTGATTGACTTGTTTCTTATTTTCAGTAGGAACAGGTAATCAAAAGTGTGTTTATTCAAAACTGAATAAAAGGCCTAATGGAGAGGGTACAATCAAGGATTATGTAAAGATTATTCACACAAGACCACAATCATTCCTGAGAGTAAGGTACCCAATTCAATCCTCTGAGTTAAGCCTTTAGAAAAGAGAGACTCCTTTATCCCTTTTGAAATAAAAGGAGGAGAAAAAATGTGATGATACAGAGATAGTCTGGCATGGAAAAGAAGGACGCTAAGGAGGATCCACCTAGTCATTTGCCTTTTAAATATGTGGAGGGGAGAGAAGGGCAGGAAACAAGTGGAGTTTTGAACAGAGTGGAAAAAATCTAGAATTATAGTTCTGTGAAATAATCAAAGGACTCAGGAGGAGATGGATGTAAGAACCATTGAAAAGTAGTAGTAAACCAGGAGTGGTTTGGTTGAACTTTTTATTAAAACGATTCTTTTGCCATGACAACCACTGCAGAGCTGAACGATTGAAATTGTCCTCTTACAGTGGACCTAATACACATCCCAATAATTTCAAGAAAATCAAACACTATGGTATAAATACTACACTCCTGTTTAAAAAATATCATAAAAGCATTCTTTCTAGAACTCCGAAGGAAGATATCATTAAATAAAATAGTCCCTAAATATGCTGAAGTGAACTTGTCAGGTGATTTCGTGTACATGGCAGGAAGCTAGGGCACCTGACGTTTGTCTGCAAGAAAACCTGCTGCCCTGGTGACCTCTGCACCTCAAGAGACTTTCGTACATCAAGGAGATGAATTGTTTTGATATGTTGTGCGTTTTAAAGGAAAGTGAATCCATGAAGAGAGTGATTACAGTGGAAAGAACTGCCAAAAGATTTTCAGAAATAACGAGCCCAATGTTTGTTCCGTAACATACTGACCACCATTACATAATCCCCAGTTATGTAGATAAGCATATGCTCTTTCAATTTCAGGATTCAGAATGAAAACTCTTGAAAAAATTTTCATCCCATGTGTCCTGATAGGACAATTCCTACAATGGAAGCAGCTTTAAGGAAGGAGTCTCCTTTGTAGAACTCCTGCTTCCCTGCAAGGGTCTGACCCTCACTAACAGATAACAAGAAGAGATTTATTTGAGATTATGTAGCATCAAAATCAGTGCCCTGGGTGAGCTGATGTTGCTGTCTCTGCTTCAGCACATGGCACACAGATAAATAATCACCACGGAAATTAATGGGAAGGCTCTGTTTTAGGTTTACCAAATCTTCTGGGAGATCCTACAACCTTATCTACCTGGACTGAGGTGCTGTTGAACTTCTCGGCTTTTCACGTATCTGTATGTTTCTCTGAGACACTCAGGCTTCTATGGGGCTTTCAGGGAACCTGAACTTTTACCATCAGGCATGTCTTTTCTGAAATCTAATCTTCCTTCCCCCCAAAATACCTTCTACCTTCCTACCCTCCACATTTCATATTTTGAAGCACTGAGAAACAAAAATTAAAACATGACCACACTTTATGCAAATATTTAATTGCTTTGTTAAAGACAGAAAGGAATATAAAAAAGTAGATAAGAACACAAGACTGGGAACCAAGACAGCTTCACTGCGGTGAGTTAAGCGACCAGAGCTTGGACCCACCATTCAGAGTTTGCTTCCTCATTCTTTAAGAGAGAAGGGTGGGTTTCATGCTCTGTACCCTTTGCCATGCCATTACTCTATGTGAAATAGAATAAATGGCCCACTGGTAATATATAAAACAATGGAAAAGGGAAATTGGGCTATTCAGAGTTCACATGAGCAGGAAAACTTGAGATCAAGCACAAGCTATGTGCTGAGAATGATCACACCGTGAGAATGATCACAGTGTAACTGTTTCAAGAGACTGGCACAAATTGTCCCCATTATAATTGGGTGTGTGTATATTTATAGTTCATAATATATCTGAAATGTAAGCAGATATGTGTGATAAATGTCCCTGTTTTTCCCATAGTTGAAGAAACCAAGCGCCAAATATAACTTAATTGGTGGTTACACTTTGGGAGCTAGGGCTAAAAATCCAAGTCTTTTTGAGTCCCATGACAGCATTACTTTACCCCAGTACCTTAACAAAATGCTAAGGAGAAATCCTTAATGTATAGACTTCTGAAAACTTTTCAGCTTTGCATGACAAATAATCTATAAGAAGACAGCAGGGGATAGCCTGGCACATGGGATGCTGCCAGCCAGGGAACAATAGGGAGGTCTATTTCTGGCGGCATAGACAGTGGTAGCTTTTGATCTTCTCTTCACAGATGATAGTAAGATGCAGATGACTACCAGAGCTCCTAAGGTCTCTGTCCCATCATCGTCCTTCTTGGTATCATGCAAATCATATGAGCACTCAGAATAATTGACAAAGGGCAATTCATCTAAACAGAGAGAATAAAGATGATAGAAAATAGGTGAGGTGGCCAGAGCTCACAGACACCTGAAATGTGCCTTGTACTGTGGCGTCAACTTTCATGAATGATTTGTGTCCTCTTCACACTTATCTACTATGTGAGAATTACTTTTATTCCTATTTTCTATCTGAAGATATTAGTGCTAAGAAAGTTTAATTAACTTGGTCAAGGACCCAGGCTAGAAAGTTAGAACAGGGAAAAAAGTTTTTATCTGTCTTCTCCCAATCCAAGGCTCTGTCCAATGCATTAAATCAAACCCCAGCATTCTGGACACCCCAGAGAACTCATTCTTTCCAAGTCAAGGGAGAAGACAGTCACTTACCACATTATTATCTCTTACTACATTCCATGCTTTTCCAAATGCAGTCTTTGGAAACATTTCATTACCTTAGTAATCTTTCTGCTTAATGAAAATACCACTCACTCATCTTATTAAACTTATTAAACTTAAAGCAAAACCAACATGATTTAAAAATGCTTCACATGATAACATACATGTGCAACTTCCTTATCTAACTGTCATATTAACTTGCTGCTGGGAACTGTGAACAATTTGTATTCTTTAACTCATGCTATTTGTCTATAATTCAGAGAGATTTTCAGAATATGCGCTACAATTATTTATTGCTTTATTTAAAGCCTTCCAGAATTTATAGTCCCTAATCTGTAGTATATATTTTATGAATCCTTAGGTATGCAGAAACTGAGAGAAGTTCCACTCAAATTAAGCTATTACCCTTACAATGTAAAATATTATTAAAGTTGGATCATGGATTTTGCTGTCATGTTATCTGGCTAATGTGCTTTCATGTGTGTTCATGCACTGATCTGCTTGTAGTCATTATTTAAAACCATTCTATTGGCCTTTTTTCTTGATGTGAAAATATTCAGAACACGTAAAGAGATTTGGGTAGATGTGACTGTTGCTTTACCACTAAACCACATTCAATTATTGGTTTTTACTGTTTCTGGAACATTTACATTTTTGGTTTTTGGATAAGAAAAAAGAATAGGCTATCTTTATAGGCCTCCAAATGTGTTTAATTGCTCTCAACACATTTTATTTACAAAAACCTCTTGAGTATATGGAGAGGTCAAATCCCATATCCTTGACAGATTTACATTTAACTCACTAGAGAGTTACATTGAACGCACTCAGTAACACCTGAGAAATAATACCTGACACGTTATTCAAGACGGCAGGGTTTTTATGTTTTAATCTACCACATTTAAGAGGTTTTAAAAGTACTTCAATATACTTATTTTCATATTTCTGATTAGTTTAACTCAGTACACAACTTAAAATACCTCAAATAGCAAGATATGCATTCATTTAATAAGTATCAATTTGAGACTCTATTATGAATAAAACTCTGCTTTATGTGTTCTGGGGCCAAGGAGAGGAATAATCATTGTTTCTCTTGATTAATTCCTTTTGCCTATGTCTTAGTTCACAAAAGAATCAATTTCTGAAATGAAATGACTGTAATCTGTGATTAACAGATAACATCATCATTCTATTTTACATAATAAAATCAATCCCATGATACTTAGGACCTTTTATTTTTTAATAGTGAAATGAAATTCAGCATCATGTATAAAATCCTTAACTAGACCACCTTGGTTTAAGTGTTGGCCCTTCCACTTTCTACTTGCTATGACCTTGAGCATATTATTAGCCCAAGTCATTATCTGAGAAATGATCCTTAAATTTTATTGCCTCATACTGTTGTTTAGATGATTAATTGAATATAGCAAATTCAGCATCTACATCAGCATGTAGCACAAAGTAGGTACTACAAATGTTCCTATTTTTGGTATACAGAAACCTACAAAAAGTTTTTACTAATCAAATGGTTTTCAAAGAAGTATATCTACTTTCTCATTGGAAATAAGAATCAATTTAATTTACTTGTCAGTGTCAAGGTTTTCTCAGCCCCTATCTTGAGGTCTCAGGATCATCTTTCTAGAATGTCCTTGAATGACATCTAGAAACCTCATTTGATCAAAACTGAACTACACTGAACTTCAAACTGGTTGTATATTGAATACTACAGCAATTTCAAAGTGTAAGTTCAGGTATTATTTCAAAGTTAATGCTTAATAACTTCTTCTTAGAGAAGAAAGAGAAAGAAACTTAAAAGCATAACCCCAGAGCAAAAAGGGACTTTCTTGTTAGTTTCTGAATTAAAAATCTATGATATTTTTTATGTTTTTCTAATTAACAATTCCAATCTTAGAGATTATTAGAAGGAGCTATAAGTTCAGGAACAGTTTCAAAGTGTTTTAAAGAGGCCTTATCAATAGACTAAAATGCGAATATTAGAATATAAATACATAGAAAACATTTGTAGTTTATTGTATAAATGTGGCACATTTTCTGCACGCATTCATCATCCACAGATAAACACTCAGCCTATCACTTTGTAATTGTGAGTAAGGATGCTATGAACATGTGAGTGCAAACATTACTTTGAGATACTGATTTCATTCTTTTGAATATACTCAGAAGTTGGATTGCTGGATTATGTAGTACTTCTAATTTTTAATTTTTGAGGATTCTTCCTAATTTTCCATAACGGCTATACCAATTCACATTCCAGACAAAGTAGACAGCATCCCCTTCTATTTATGCTCCCCCAGCATTTTTTATCTGTTGTCTTTTTAATAATAGCCAACCTTACTGACGTGGGAGACATCTCTTTATAGTTTAGATTTGTGTTCCCTTTGATGATTAATGATGTCGATTTCACTGATGATTAGTAATCTACCTATTGGTCATTTGTATGACTGCCATGGAAAAATGTCCACATAAATATTTTTTTGATTTTTGTTTGTTTTGGTTGGGTTGACTATTGCTTATGATGAGTTCCTTACATATTTTGGTTATTAACTCCATGTCTGATTTATACTTTGTGATTATTTTCTCCCATTCCACAGTTGCCTTTTCATTTCTTGTGTTGTTGCCATTGCTTCCATGGCACAGAGGCTCTGTTTAGTTTGATGTAGTCACACTTGTTCATTTTTGCCTTTGTTGCCTCTACTTGTGATGTCATATCCATAAAGGCATTGTCAAGATCAACGTAACGAGCTTTCCTTGTCTGTTTTCATGGTGTTCAATAATATCACAGAGTTTTACAGTCTGATCATTACAATACGTCTCCAAATTCCATGGGCCAAAGAATCTCTTTGGAATACTTTTTCAAATCTAAAATGGATTACTTTTTCTTAATAATAACCAAAAAATAACTGTACTAAGACAAACTATTCTCACATCCACTTCCATCATTCCTACAACTATTACAGTAGACTACACATCCTACTTTGCTGAAAAGATACAAACCATTCCATGGCAACCTTTATCCCATCTTAAATGTATGCCTTATTTTCAACTTCTCTCTCCTAGTTCCAGTGTGAGAATATGTGTTCATCCCGAGACTAACGTACTCTCTGGGCTTTCATTTCCAGCCTCATTCAGGATTTGATTAATCAGTTCCTCTTGCCTTTGGATCTTTTTTTTCCTTCACTTGCTTCCCGACACTCGAGCATCTAGGCAGTTTTTTCTGTAACTCTCCCACAACTCTTTGCATTGTCAAGTGTTTGTGTGTGTGTGCATATAATATAAATGATAGAAAGCTTTAAGAATTGCTGCATTATATTAAATAAAACAATGTGATCATGATTACAGATAAAGATGGTCAAAACCTCAATAAGAGGTAATAAATTAAAGGTTGAGAGCACATAAATATTTTAAAAGTAGTTTCTCCAGAGATGTAGAGAGAACATATTTGATTTTTTAAAAATATGTTTTAAAGTTTCCTATCCCATCCCTTCTCTCAACTAACCCTTTATCACCTTGTTATTGGTTTTCTGTCTCCCCACATTTTAATAGCATTGCTCACTCAAATCTTACCAATGATCCTCTTGACGTGAATTGACAATCTAATTTTTTCCAGTCTCCTTTGGAACCTCTGTAGCATTGCTGACCACAGCTTTCTTAAAAATCACTCATCTTCTATGGAAACATCTAGCTCTAGGTGCCTTGTCTTGACCTGCCCTTTAAATACACACTTGCATGTCCAAAGACTATCTGGGTACCTCCTCACTGATGCCCCAGCCACAGTTTACACATCAACAATTTAACCCTGCATCACTTAGACTTTGAGTTCACTGTAGATTTAATGCCCTCTGGTCACTCCCCTCCCCCTCCCTTTTCCTTCCTCCACCCTTCAGCGAACAATCTGGATAGAAACTTTATAGAACACATCCATCTCTTGTTAAGGATCAATAGAAGAATATTCTCCAACTTCTGCAAAATGATTGTCAAAAGATTTATTCATGAAGCTGTTCAAATTTTCCATGTTGCAAATTTTTCTTCTGTATTCATTATTTAAAAGAAAACAATCACTCTTGCTGAATATGATTACTTTCAGTAGACTCTCTGTCTCTCAGAGAGAGAGAGAGAGAACCATATATATCTGCTTCCTTTTTTGCTTGGACTGCTAAGAAATCACAGAATAAAATTTAATGCAGTTATAAAAAAACAGAGTAGAATTTGGTTCCTAATCCTCTGATCTTCTATTTCTGTTTTAATAGTCTTATTATGTTTCAGCCTTTGTTATAAACCAACTGAACATTTTTTATGTCTCAGGTTCACTACAGTCAAATAGAAAGAAATCTTGTAGTTTTTGTCTGTTACATAAAGATGGAATCAGATAGATTGGACTCATTAAATAAACTACTTGAGACTGCGTTTCATTCATAAAACCTGATAAGGCTAAACAATTTTAGCGGCAGGAGAAATATGAACCTATAAAATATAACAGAAAAATAGAACAAATTAAATGGGTAGAGTTTTAAAGTGCTGTTTTGAAACACCATTTCATAGTTATCATTGTTTAAAAACCTGATAATAATTTCTAAAGCTCAATTTACTCAGTGAATCAAAGCCTCTGAATAACATCTATTGCACCTACCAGGCAATCACTCAGTGTGATTGTGTTTGGTTAGCGCCATTAGATATGCGTGGATGCATTCCAATTCATTTTTGTTTGTTGTTCGTTTGTTTAAAAGAACAAAGTGAGAACTCCAACTCCACTAATACATTAAATCCAGAGATGAGAACTACAGTTTCAGAAAATATCAATTTTTTTCTTGATTGTTTGTGTTTTCACTGACAACGGTTATATTACAGTCAGATAACTGTTTTCTCATGAATTCTGCCAAAAGAGTAAAAAAGGCCTCGATACGCGTAACAGACCCTGGATTTGTTGCAGATTCAGAGTTGCATCTCTTTCAGTTTGTTCTTTTCTCACTACCCACCTCTTGCAAGCAACGCAACAAAAAATAAATTTATAGTCTATTTTACCTTTCCTTAATTTTCTGCAAAGCACTTGCAGATGAGACAGAATATAACTCATTTCTGTCTCTAGGACTTGGTAGGCAAGTCATTGCATATGTCTAGGCGGCCCTCAATTTATGAACAAGTGGCTATCCAAACACTCCTTTTGGTAAATCAGTAGCTAGGAATGTGAAGTACATTTGTCTTCACATTGACTTTATATGAAATCCTGTATTTGGTCTCAGAATTACTTACAAAAGCCAAAATAGCTCCAATTTATTGAGGACTTATTAAATGTCAGAAAAAATAGTGTATGTTACACACATTACAACTCACTGGTTTCCCAATATTTTTTTTCTATTTTTTTAGTGAGCTAATGCATATCAGGAAGCACATAAAGAATGCACATCTTAAATGCAGTGCTAGATATTTATATGTACATACATCTATGCAACAGCCACTTGGATCAAGAAGTTGACTAGATCCTTCACCTCAAAAGTTCCCTTTTGCCTCTTTTCTTTCATAATCACCCCATTCCATTGAAGCAACCACTATTCAAACTTCTATGTCCATAGATTAGTTCTACCTGTTATGGACTTTATATCATTAATTAATCATTGTTTCATCAATGAAAACTCTTGGCTCTTTCTGAAAACATCTCTTCACTGTCCCCACACATATCCATAGCGCAGCATTCCATGTTAAGAACACAACACACTTGCTTTATCCCTTCCCTTGTTGATGGATATTAAGGTTATTTCCAGTTTGAGGATATTTACATAAAGTGCTATGAATCCTTAATTCTGTAGGAAAAGAATGACTAGATCATAGGGACAGTACCTATTTCCATGTAGCAGAAACTTTCACAGGATTTTCCGAAGTGTTTACAGCATCTTCATTCTCACTAGTAAAGTATGAGTGTCGCCACTTCTCTTTATTCTGGCCAAAAATTCATGTTGTTAATCAACAGATATGTTGTTGAGTGTGTTTTTACGTCTCAGTATAGTTTAAATTTGCATTTCTTCATTTTGGAAAACATAACATTGACAAACTCTGACTTAGACTAAGAGGAAAAGTAGACTCATATAAAAATGAGATACAAAAAGTATCATGAGGAACCATTACCAGTAATTACATGCCAACAAATTTGATAGGCTACTACAAATGGATAAATTCCTGGAGAACAAAAGAAATCTACCAAGATCAAATTGGAAAGGAATAGCCTAAAAGGACCAATAACAAAGGCATTAAAATACTAATTAAAAACTTCTCAAAATACAACAGCCCAGAAGCAGATGGCTTTATAGCTGAGACCTACCAAACTTTGAAAAAAGAATCAATATGATACTGTTTAAAATCTTCCAGAAATAGTGCTAAAGGGAATTTTTTTTATTATACAAGGCCAGCATAATCTTGAAATCTAAGACAACCAGAAAATAAAACTATAGGCCAGTATCTCTGATAAACATGATGGAAAAAACCTCAACCAAGTATTAGAAAAGATAAATAAATGAAACCACGTTAAACTAAAAAATCTCTGCTCGGCAAAGAAAATAAGCAACAAAATGAAAGGCAACCTATAGACTGAGAAAAATATATTTGCAAACCATTTACTAGGAAAGGTGTTAATATCCAATCTTTCTAAAGCACTCATACAACAAAAGAGCAAGCAAATATAACCCGATTAAAAACTCAGCGAAGGAGTCTAGTAGATGATTCGCCAAAGACGATGTAAGAATGCTCAACATGCAAAGGTGCTCAGAGAAACACAAATCAAAGCCACCAGAAGACGTCACCTTATATCTGCCCATAAGACAAGAGATAACAAGTGTGAGTGAGAGCAGGGAGAAAAGGGAGCCCCTGTACACAGTTAGTGCAGCCATTACAAAAACCAGTATGGAGGTTCAAAAATCAAAAATAGAAATATACTTCAGGGCATTTACCAAAAGAAGGTAAAATCAACACCTTATTAAGATATTTGCCCTTCAATGTTCACTGAAGCTTTAGTCAAGATATGAAAATAACACAGGTGCCGGCTTGGTGCCTGTGGCTCAAGCAGCTAAGGCGCTAGCCACATACACCTGAGCTGGCGGGTTCAAATCCAGTTCGGGCCTGCCAAACAACAATGATAGCTGCAACCAAAAAATAGCCAGGTGTTGTGGCGGGAGTCCCAGCCACAGCTGTAGTCCCAGCTACTTGGAAGGCAGAGGCAGGAGACTCGCTTGAGCCCAGGAGTTGGAGGTTGCTGTGAGATGTGATGCCACATTACTCTATCTAGGGGGACAGCTTGAGGCTCTGTCTCAAAAAAAAAAAAAATCATAGATGCCCACCAATGCACAAACAGACAAGTGGATAAAGAAACCATGATACCCTGATATAGATACAGATATATACACATACACACACAGAGATGTACTTATATGTATATCTATGTATGTAACTGCTGTGTATCTATATCATACACAGGATGTACATAAAGTTTGTGTGCAATTTAAAATAGTTTAACATAGTAAATTACACACAAACTTTATTGACACCCTGTATATTATGTGCAGTGAGATTATTATTAAGTCTTAAGAAAAGAGGAGATAGTGTCATTTGCCACCTTATGGATGGACCTGGAGGACATGGTACTAATAGAAAACAGAACGTCAAACGTATTGAAATAGAGAATAAACTAGGAATTACCAGGGTCAGAATGTTGGGGAACTACAGAGATCCCTCAAAGGATACAAAATTACAATTAGGATGAACAAGTTGAAAGATCTAAAGTGATAGAGGAGGACAATAGTTAATAATAGTGTATTGTACTCATACTTTTTGCTAAAAGAGCAGATTAAATCTTTAAATCTGCTCTTCTCATAGGGGGTATAATGGGTAAATAGGTGAGATGAATTATGTTAAATTTTTCACTATAATAATCATTTACTATATATAAAGTCACATATATATTTACATTATAACATGATAGTGTCTACTTTAATTATGTACAATAATGTCTATATTAAAAATAAAATGTTTGTACTTCTCTGTTAACAAATATATGTTGTCATTTTTATATGGATATTTAGCACATGGATAGCTTACTTTTTTATTTTAATTTGTAACAGTGCCTTAGAAATGAGTCTAGTATCTATCCCAATGACTTTTGAGAAAGGTAATATTATCTCCACTTGAATGATGGTAAGAATGAGGTCCAGAGAGGTAAAATAATGCACCAATGTCACACAGCTAGTAAACAGCAGAAGAGGCACTGAACTCAGTTTGACTCTTTCAAAAGTTTGTGCTCAGGGCAGCGCCTGTGGCTCAAAAGAATAGGGCACCAGCCCTATATGCCATGTGTGGTGGGTTCAAACCCAGCCCTGGACAAAAACTGCAAAAAAAAAAAAAAAAAAGGCGTTTTTGCTCATCAGAGCATCCCACAAGATGTATCAGACATATTTCTCTGCATAAGTATATTTTAGCGATATTTACTGAAAGGAAAAATTATTAGTGATCTATTGTTGATCTGCAAAAGACTGTAAAGCAGTACAGTCTAAGATCCATCTATATCTTGACTGAAAACAAAACAAAACAAAAAACATTGCACGTGTATCTATGTATACAGATATGGATCAACTGAAAACATGCTATATACATTTACACTAAAAGTTATCTGTAGTAAAAAATGAAAATAAAAAAGTATTTATTTTGATTCACAACTTAAAAGTATGGGCGATGTTGATTACCCTCAATCCCTTTCCTGAACAGTGACAGCGGCAGTGGCAGTCACTAGTGGTTAACTGAGAATGGAGGTTAAAAAAACACAAGCAAACAAACAAAAGACTGCATTTCCCAAACTGTGTCCCAAGGAACACTAGTTACAAAAACCTTTTTTTTTTTCTTTCTTTTGCTATGCTGGGAAAAGTGGCATAATGATGTAAACTGAATTATAGAAATTAAAATGCAACTTAGTATATTAAAGCCTCTATAGAATCCTCTTAAATATGTGTAATACAGCATTTCTAAAACTGTTTGACAAGAGAACACTTTTCCAAAGAGTATCTATTAACAGCCTGTCAACACTAAAGAAGATAGCTTCCCTTTTTCTTTTTGATCACTCATTTTCCTTCTTATCTACAGTGAAAACGTATGCAATAAAAATAAATTCACATGCACTATTATATACAGAGAAATGTGTAAAATATATAGAAATACATTTCAAAAAATATTTTAAAAATGTATATTCTTGTAAGCATTGATACAAACTTCCATTCCAATGGGAAGGGCAAAATGACACTAATAGAAGTCTATGCCCGGGATACAAGCTCAGGAAAAATGATTGTTCCTAATTTATGCTGGGCAGATAGCCAATGTAATCACAAACTCTGTTATAATCTTCTAAGCAAAAGGGTGTAGCACCACTTCCACCTGCTCTTCCAGGGCTAAAAATACTACTCTTAATCTGACCAGTGTCTAGATATCCAAACAGCAGAGGCTTAAAACTTTCATAGGGACAGGGATGTAGGTCTCATCTTCTGCCCTGGTCAATACGCATGGCTGTTTAGTCATATAGAAATAGGCTGGTCAATTATTATAATTTGATTACCACTTGATATCAAACTTGGAATGTTTGCTCTTCACTCTTAATAATTGAATGATTTGGAATCTAAATCTATATCTATATGTTTATGAAAGAATTATTAAACATTCCCAGATCAACATAGGAATACACTGCAGCTATAAAAATGGACATAAGAACTTTGCTATTTTTTAATTTTTTCCCTAAGAAAACACTTAAAAATTTCTGCCTGCATGGATTTCTACAGAATGATGTCAATTGAAGAATTATTATTTACTATGTCTATTATGCAAATATGTACACACACACATACACATATATACACATGCATACATATATATACCAATATATAAAAGAGCTTAGGCTTGGCCACCATTGCACAGTGGTTATGGCGCCAGCCACATATCCCTAGGTTGGTAGGTTTGAACCTAGCTTGGGCCAGCTAAACAACAATGACAATTGCAACAAAAAATAGTCAGGTGTTGTGGTGGGCTCTTATAGTCCCAGCTAATTTGGAGGCTGAGGGAATATAATCACTTAAGCCCAAGAGTCTGAGGTTGCTGTGAGCTGTGACGCCACAGCACTCTATGAAGGGCGACATAGTAAGACTCTGTCTCAAAAAAGAGCTTAATATTATAGAAACATTTAAATAGATACAAAGATGTTTAGGCTACAAAATGATTAAATTGTGTTAAATTAATAAAGCTTACAGACTGTAGCACTCTATATACATTGTGTGTATGTCCTCATGGGATTTGTTCAATTGAGTAATAGTCATTTTCTTTGGATATTGTTATGATAGGTGATATTTTTCTGTTGCTTTTCTAAAATTTCTACATTTTTATGATGTATGTAATACCACCAATATCTTAAGTCAAAAATTGATACAGAACCCTAAAACATTATATATTCATTATGACACCATTGTGTACTTAGGTATTTATTAATATAGGATAACTAAAATTATTTCTGAGTGCTGGATTACAGAGTTTTTTTGTTGCTATATGTAAACAGTCCATTTGCAAGTAAAGTGATCAGGCAAAGTATATATTAGCATTGATGTTGGAAAAATGTGTATCAGAAAACCTGAGGTTAACCTGAAGTTGAATATAAAACAAAACCCAATCTAATAGAAAGACACAAAGAATGCAAAAGGAAATGACAGATATTGAGAACACAAAAACAGAAATGAACTAATGATCAAGAATAAACTGCTCATTGCAATTCACTTTGCTTACAGCTCTGCATAGAAAGATTTGATGTGGAAGTATAGAATTAAAAAAAAAAAAACTTTCCAAAACTTATGAAAAGATTGAGCTCACAATGACCTCAATACAATTTCCAAGGAAAGAGTCTTAAATTCCTAGGAGAAGGGAAGTTTTTTCCCATGTCTATAAAATAACAAAAGCAAAATCTGTCAAAGAAGCCAAAACATTATTGTTTCAGCATTCTCTGCTATGGCACTCAACCTCAGAATGTAATAGAAAGATAACTTCATGCTCTTTCAAAAAAAAAAAAAAGGAAATGTGATCCAAGAACTCTTTGTCCAAGCTAGTTGTCATTCATATGTGAAGATGAGAGAAAGACAATTTCAGACCTACGAACTTTCATAAAAAACATACCACCAACAAACCCCTTTTATTCTGCAGAGGCTGAAAACCAAAAAAAAGAAACAAATGAGAGAATTTCTACAAATGGATGTTGATTACTATCCACAAGGATTTATTATTTATTAAAAAATAACCATCTGTTAGCAGGAAGTATAGCTATAAATAGCCGTAGCTAAAGTATATTAACAGTTACAGCATTGAGGAAGAAAAATGTTTCTGACCATTACAGCTGCTGTAAAGGATGCAGAATGTTACACATTCCCTGTCCCACAGATACACAGAGGAAGAAAGAAAACTTATAAGAATGCAAAATATTCCTTATGATCTATTTATCATTATAAATCCAAAATATGATAAAATAAAAAGTAACTTTATTATTTGAATAGATATATTTATTATTATTAGTTTTGAAGAGACAGAGTTTCACTTTATCACCCTGGGTAGAGTGTCCTGGCATCACACAGCTCACAGCAACCTCCAACTTCTGGGCTTAGGTGATTCTCTTGCCTCAGCCTCCGGAGTAGCTGGGACTACAGACCCTGCCACAACACCCGGCTATTTTTTTGTTGTAATTTGGCTGGGGCTAGGTTTGAATCTGCCACTCTTGGTATATATACAATGGTGGTTCCATTAAGATTATAATGGAGCTGAAAAATTCCAATCCCCTAGTGACATCACAGCTGTTGTAATATTCTTGTACAATACATTACCTTTCTATGTTTTGATATGCTTAGGTACATAGGTACTTCCATTGTGTTATAATTCCCTACAGTATTCAGCAGAATATATGGTGTACAGGTGTATAGCCTGGAGCAATAGGCTCTCCCATGAGCCCTAGGTGTATAGTATACAGACCACCTAAGTGCTAAGCTCGCTCTGTGATATTCACACAATAAAAACATTGCCCATGACACATATCTGAACATATGCCTGTGTTAAGCTATGTCTGACTGAACATACAGAGTTCCAAATAGTAAAAATTATAAGAATACAATAAATGCCTAAGTTTAGAACAATTCCAAATATAGGGAGAAATACAGATTTAGAACTCTGATTACTGATTAAAAATATATGTACAGAAACTGAGTGAAACCATTAAAAAATAATAAATATAACAATGTAACTGAGGCTCCTGCTATGATGCCTCCTGCCTATGATCTGTTGAATGATGAACCTTGTTCTTGTTTTACATAATTGTTTGACAATCTGATGAAGAAGGTACTATTATTATTATTGTCCATTTTTTAATTACATGAGAAAACTGATACTCAGGAAGCTCAATATCTACCTTAAAATTATACTAAGAAGGTGGTGGAATCTGTTTTTTGAATGCAGATAGATTTTACTGCTGCTCTCTCAATTATTTAAAGAGAAATAATGAATCTCATCATGAAAGATTTTCCATGACAATGTGGGTCTGAAGTGCAGCATTGAAGTGAATGACAGACATATGAAACAAAATGCGGAATTTAAGCATCTGATCACTACATGTACATTTTTAAAAAATGGCAAAGTGAGCTTTTGAAAATAAGAGGGGAATTATTACCAGAAGTGCAGTGGGCAAAAATTGCATAGCAGTTTAGAGAAAGGGATAAATGGAAGCGTGATTCATTCACCACTTCAAAGACCTTTCTGGTTGAACTATAAAGTGGAACACCCAACAGGTGTGAGACGCATAGATGGGGAATGTCCTCTAGGATGTTTTCTGTGCTCTAGGAAACTATGATAGCAAATACTGTGATAGGACTTCACTTCTCCTGGGACTTGCGGATGGTGGCTCTGCTGCACCGTGGAGGGGTTCGTCCTCTCCCCTATCCCCTCTGAAATTGCCCTTCCAGCCTCACTCAGAACAATGGATAATTGTTATGATGTGAGCCATGCTCAAGCACCATGGAAGTCCGAGTAAAGTTTCAATTCTACTGTGCAATGTTAACAGAATATAGTTGAGAAGAACACACACATTTAATAACACAGAGATAGTTTGAAAACTTGACACTATTCTCAGTAGATGTGGGATGTTAGATCTGGATAACTTTGTCAATTTACTGTGTTGCTTTATGAATTAGTAACAACCCGTGTGTAAAATTATCTGCATAATTCTTAGAATAACACCTATGTTGTTTCCTTATGATTTAATATTAATACAGTCACAACTAAAATCATTATTTAGAAAGCGTAAGAAAATTCTCTCCACAAAACTCTTCCCACTATCCTTCCATATTATCAATACTCCAAAGAGGCGACATATTTTAAGAAAATAGATACCTTTTATCTGAAGTGAGGGGAAGAAATACAAGTACACCAACTTATCTGGTACACAAAAAGCTAAAGGACAAGTATAATGCATGTGTGTACATGTGTGATAGTTGGGATTACAAATTTTAGTTACATCAATATATAAATGAATGATACAAATAAATTCTCCAAAGAATAAATCCATAATGTATATGCATACACATACACAAAAATGTATATGCATACACACATACACATTTTCTCATAAAAGAAAAGTGAGAAAAACAAATTATAAGAGAGCTGAGAGGAAAGAGAAAATTGAGAACAAAGAAAAATGGAAAAACACCACCATATAAGAAATGTGTATTCAAGGCGAAGAAATGCAGATGAAAACAAATGTAATTTACTTTTTTAATCATTAAAAGGAAGTCACAAAATAAGCCAGTGCAGAAGGTTTTATAGTAAAATCAGCCTATCTATTCATAGATGGTACCTGTATCCCCACATGGATTTCAAAAGTCATATAATACAGGCAGTGTTTAAGAATAGCCACAAAAATGATATTCTTTGACACAGAAATTTCAATTGAGAAACTTATTTTAAGGTAATCAATTTAAATGCAATAAAGAGAAAAAAGTTTTAAAGGTGTTCTTTGCAGCATTATGTGTAATAGCAAAATTTGGAAGCAAGCTACAATTCAACATTAGGAGATGATGGTATAATAAATTACTCTAAATTACTACAAATGGATTTTGACGCAGATCGTAAAATATGAACTAGAGAGAAAATTCTACATGCTATTTTCAAAAAGTATCTTACAAAGTGTCAGGCAGATGGGAACTCTAGTTCTCATAACTTAGGTATATCTATGGGAGAAAGTACGCAAGAGATTATAAATTAACCTATAATTGTACTACAGTAATGAATTCTGGGTTGTCATACATTGTAAGACAAGTTTTGGCATTATTCTGTTTTCTCGTCAATATCTGTATTTCATAAAATCATTCATGATGACATAGCTATTTGATCATGTCTTAACAAAGGAGTTATTCTGGTTTGCTTTCCACAGAGTTTCTGTGGCATAAAGTTTCATAATAAAGCTAATGCAGAGTTGCTCTCACTACACGCATAAAGAATTGTTAGGTAAAGATAACATCTTTGAACACAGTTAAGTTGTAAGAAAGAGAATCTCCAGGTACCAGAAACAAACAAATTGAAAGCAGGAACAATTAATGGGAGCGGTGAGGCTCTGCAGTAGGTGTGGAGAGGCGGAAGGAGGGCCTGTGTGATTGTGCACATAAGGACGGAGCTCAGGCAGCCCGCCTTTACAGGCTGAGTTCAAATGAACATGACTGGAAATGGCACGCTAATTACACTGAAGTAGAAAATTCTACTCACTGGCTGTGGGAAGCCATAAAAAAAAAAAAAAAAAAAAAAACCCAAAACAAGCAAACACACTTTTCTATCTGAGCTCTAGGTGGAAAAAAGAAAGTCTCTTGAAGAAATTGATCACTACTTGTCTTGGACATAATGTTTCTGATGTGGGAGTCAATATGCCAAGGACTTAACATAAAACTTGACATACAAATTCTCCTAAGATATCTCCTAGAAGCAAACACAAGTACACATCAAAGGGATTATTCTATCACAGACTGCGTAAGATTTGCAAAGGAAACAAAAAGAAATCCCTTATACATAAGATCTCATTAAAAAATAAGGAAAACCAGTATCGAGTAACAGCAGAAACAAACACACACACACACACACACAATCAAGGAACTCATAAGCCTAAAGTAATAATATAAAATCTAAGAATGTACTGTAAAACACAAGTCTAATAACAAAAAGAAAAAATAAAATAAACCCATGTGATAAGGTTTCAATATAAAACGTATAGTAGCTAAAGCAAAAAGTCAATTATATTAAAGAGAGAAATTTTGAATTCAGAGGTAAAGCTATTTGTATCACTGAAAATATGAATATAAGGGTTGTGCTACAGCAAGATAGAGAGGAGTAAAAGTTGATGTAGTGTGGTCTACATACTGAGGAACAGGCGTGAGGATTTAAAGAGATAATGGCTGAGGGTCTGCAGAACTGAAGACCGTCATGAATTCCCAGGTGAACATTAAGAGTAAATCGGACCACGCCTTGACACATCTTGGCAGAAATATGGGATACCAGTGAAGATATTCAAACTAGTCAGACAGAAAAGAGTCATTAAAGCAAAGCAAAATCCTTAAAAGGAATATGTGTCCTCAATGAAAAATCCAGAAGGATGTCTGTATAATAAATGCTGCATACCCAAATGCAAAAATGGTTCATCATTATACAATGAATACATTTAATTCATTAAAGTAGTATATTCAAGAAGAAAAGCCATATGTTCTCACCAATAGATTTATAAAAACCACTTTACAAAAGTCAATATCCATTCATGGAATCAGATATAGAAGAGAATGAATTAATAGATAATTCCCCTAACATAGTAATTGCAACTACCCCAAACCTAGAGTGAATAACACACTTAATGGTGATATTAAAAACGATGCCTTTTACAAATAAGAAAATGATAAGTTTGTATAATACTCATGCTACTGTTCAACAAAATACTAAATTTAACAATTGGCAAGAGATATATAGCCATCCAAAAGGAAGAAACCACCTATAGATAATATGGTTGTCTATAAAGAAAAAGTAAACAATTATGAAGTATGCTTAGCAAGCATTCAGAATATTCAACAAGTGTTCAGTACTATATACCAGCAACCAGATACCAGAATGACATTTATGAAAGTGACAGAATTGTCAGGTACATAGCAAGATATATAGCAGAATAAATTTGTAAGCAATGTACAAGAATGAAAAATGATATGCAGAAATTGATAAAATCATTCAATTATTACATGTTCTATTAGACATCAATGTACTAATAAAACTATAAATTAGGTACAAATTCCCTGAAAATCCCAATGGAATTTTTATGAAACATGAAAAGGTCACTGTGAAACTCAGGAAACGTGGGAGGGAATGTAAATTAGTACAGTCACTATGGAAAACAGTACAGAGGTTTCTCAAAAAACCTAAAAACAGAACTATCATACGACCCAGCAATACCACTGCTTGGTATATGTCCACAAGAAGGAAAATTAGTATAAAAGAGACATATCTGCAGCCCTCTGTTTATTGCGACATTATTCACAATAGCAAAGCTGTAGAATCAAACTAAGTGTCCATCAAAGAAAATGTGTCATGGATACAAAGTGGAAAATTTATCCACAAAAATTAGATCCTACAATTTTGAAGAACATGGATGGAACTGGGGAACATTATGTTAAGTGAAATAAGCCAGGCACAAAAAGACAAATGTCACATATTCTCGCTTATATGTGGTAGCTAGAAAATTTAATCTCATGCGTGTACAGAGTAGAATGGTGGTTTTACAAAAGGCTGGATGGCTAAGGAGGAAGAGGGGAGGACAAGGGGCTGGGTAATGGATACAAAAGTACAGCTGTAAGAAGATAGAGTGTTTTGTGGCACAATTGGACAATTGCATTTAATAATTTGTTGTACATTTCAAAGTAGTAGAAGTGAATATTTGGAATGTTCCCAACACAAAGAAATGATAAATATTTGCTCTTTATCTCAATTCCCAGATTTTACCATTATACATTGCTTGTATCAAAATATAACATTGTACCCTCTAAATATTTATAACTATTCGGTATCTAAAAATATTTAAAAAATAAAAATAAGGCTCAGGGAACCGTGCAGAATCAAGAATAGAAATATAAGAATAAAGAGCAGTTAACTCACATGTGAAGTGTTAAACTACATTTATACAGCTGTAGCAAACAGAATTTTCATTGTAAGTGAATTTCAATATCAAGTTAAAACCCCTCTAGTTATAAGGAAAAAATCAATATGACATATTTTATGTACAATACAAATGCATAAAATATGCTTTGATGCCTTTGTACATAATAAGAGTGTGAAAACGTCCAGCAAGGTGTATACCACCTTCCTGACAGGGGTGACTTCTGGGGAGGAAAAAAAGGAGAAATAAATGGGGGTAGTTCAGACTTGTATTGGGGGGGGCCTCTCCTGTGCATTGTAGAAAGTTTGATAGCGCATCTGGTTCTATCCATTAGATGACAGTAGAATACATTTTCCCATAACGGCAACTAAAACTGAGAAATTTGCAAATGCCTCTGGGGGACAAAATTGCCTACAGCAGAGAACCACTGCAATAGATTAATTCTTTACTATCAGTTCTCTAAAAAGAGAGTGAACGGAGCGACCAGAAGAAAGATCTGGGTTAGGGAGGCTATAAAATGACGTTGCCCATACTGGGAAGGAGGCATAAATATCAGTCAAGGGTTTTTTTTTTGTGCTTTTTGATGTGTTTTGAATTTTTAATATTATATAATATAACAATTTATATATTTATAATTTTTTAAATTATTTATAATTATTTCATTATTATTATTTTAATTATTTATATTTTTTAATATTATATAACAATTTAAAATTGTTATCAGGTATTATAGCACTGTAGTTTAATTGTTGGCTCTAATTTAAGACTGCCATGATTTGCAATCTGAGATTTTGGTGTTCGTATGACATCCTGTGTGTATTTTTTCCAGGTCTTAGTTTCCACGTATGGTATTTGTGAAAATTCAATGAAATTACTCATATAAACATCATAGAACAGAGATTAACACATAGTAAATATTAAAAAATAAAGTTCTACTACAACGACAATTAATACTACCTTGTTCGTAAAGGTATTATGGGTATTATGGGAAGTATTCATGATATATGAATAAAGAAGTTTTTAAGTCATCATCATAGAGTCAGGCATAACCACAAAATCTGTTACTTTTTAAATTGAAGAGTTATCTGCACAAGTGTGGATTATACCTAGGGAGTATTATTTGCTTGGACAAAGTAAGAATACACACACACACACACACAAATCATGTAAGGATAAATGTTAAAGAAATCACAGGCCAAAACTGCTTCAAAGAATGATCTTTATTGTGATTCTTTTAATTTATGCTTCATGTTAGAAAAGACATACTTGAGTTTAACAACAAAATTTTATTTAATTTATGAACTATGACAAAATGCCGGCTCCATACTAGTGATTGTAAGACAATCAGCATAAATTTAATATTATAACATTTATAAGGTAACTTATTTTAAATAGAGTCAATTGACTATGTTTCTCAAGTCCTTATATAAAAGGTGTTAGAAAAAATTTAGTGCACAGAAAGTGTGAGAACAGTGGTTTTGGACTACGCGCATATTGGACAGCTTTTCAACACTTGCTAGGCATCTCGAGTTTGCCACTCATTTATTCTGTAAAACCCAGGACAACAGTACCTTGAAATTAAATGTTTACACTACTCAATATTTGTTAAGATTCACATTACATACAGGGTGAATTACGTTGTCAATAATTTATAATTATGCCTTATAACTGTAGTCCACAAACCTTGACCTTCTTCAACTCTGGATGTCTCACAAGCATTTCTGGGGCTGGATGGAGTACTTGGAGGCCAGCAGTGATGGGTAGGAATGTCAGTGAAGGATCCACCTACATGCTCCCATGGGCATCACTTGAAAATGCTGAAGAGAGGCTGCTGGTCATTGGTTGACAAGGCTGTGGAGGTTATTTCACAATATTTCAAATAACTCTGTTACATACAGTAATAACTTTCTTTTTCTTTTCTTTTCTTTTTTTTTTTTTTTTTTGAGATGGAGCCTCAAGCTATCCCCCCCTGGGTAGAGTGCCATGGCATCACAGCTCATAGCAACCTCCAACTCCTGGGCTCAAGCCAGTCTCCTGCCTCCGCCTCCCAAGTAGCTGGGACCACAGGCGCCCGCCACAACGTCCGGCCATTTTTTGGTTGCAGCCATCGTTGTTTGGCAGGCCCGGGTTGGGGATTCGAACCCACCACCTTAGGTGTATGTGGCTGGTGCCTTAGCCGACTGAGCCACAGGCGCCAAGCCAATAACTTTCTTTTGAACATTACCTAATGCCTAGAAGAACACAAGATGTTCAGAACCAGTTCTTTTCTTCTCTTTGCCTAGATGCTTAGAAGTTTTCTGTAACACTGAGAATACATATGATACCCAAAATACTGATTTAATACATACCTGATATAACAAATCTACATTGCCTACTAAGAAGACAATCATCATTATAATTAGTACTCGATTTATTCAAAACTATATGAAAAAGAAACACAGAGAGTTTTTTTAAAATAAAAATGTTTGATAGAACTTCTAAATAATTAAAAGCAAGAGACCATATTGCATATAAATTGAGCACTTAGTTTATTCAATAAAGATTATTGCAATATGTATTAC
Source organism: Galagoides demidoff (assembly GCA_963574575.1). Lineage (NCBI taxonomy): Eukaryota > Metazoa > Chordata > Mammalia > Primates > Galagidae > Galagoides > Galagoides demidoff. The sequence continues at coordinate 82,446 of CAUYQV010066561.1, forward strand.
TATATGAAATTTTAGTTCTTATACTACAAGACCCAAAATTCTTTCAAGCACTTCAAATTGTCCTACACAGCAATTCGGCATCCTTTGTGATCGGATCTCACACATGGGGCCACATTAACTTTATATAGCTGCATGCAATGTTGTCCGTTAATTGAATAAAAATTAGAAAAATGCAGAAAAGAATGTTTAACAGGGGCAATAAAAGTAGGTATGATTAAGCAAAAGAAAATTTCAAGTTGAAATAGTAACATTTCTCTCACGTTCAAATTCCAGAAAGCTCATCTAGCTTCCACCCAAAATCTGTGTCTCTGGAAAACCAACACAGTTATGGGTGTAGAACTTCTAGATAGTAACACATCTTACTTTTGTCTAGAGATATCTCCATGGTATTAATTCACAATAATGAGCTTTGAAGAAGAGATAATCTAATGATATTATTTTCCAAATACGGAAACTGATTAATAAAATGAAGTTTGCATGTGTGTGGGCATGAGTGTATATATACATATGTGTTTTTGTATGATGTAACACATGAATTAACTTTATTCATTTTGTAAATAAAATGCCAAGTGTTAATACTTTCTTATTTTGTGTAGTAGCATCATTTCTGATGAATATTTCCTTGCTTATAAATTTACCATTTTCCAAATCCCATCAATATTTCCAAGGAAAAACAAATAAATTCTAAAAAATCAGTGTTCAATGATTCTAATGTTTGAAAAGTTTCAGGACATATTTGTGGAGACTGAATATCCTTACAGTTTGTGAAAAAGGATTACTATAAATTATTGCTACATTATTTCAAAAGAATAAGAGTCAAATTGATATCTCCTTTTAATATTAATAATTTAAGTGCAAATTATTTCATTTTTATTAGATTATCCTTGAGGGGAATGTTTAAAAAAAAATAAAAATTTCTACCAGAGGGGCGGCACCTGTGGCTCAAAAGGGTAGGGCCCTGGCCCCCACATGACGGAGGTGGTGGGTTCAAACCCAGCCCCGGCCAAAAAAAAAAAAAAAAAATTCTATCAGAATGCTACCTGAAAATCACACCATATTAAACTAGAAAAAAAGACACTAATTAGTCATTATCTCCCATTTAAAAGCTAATAAACATTATCACACCTTCAAGCAAAATGGCAAGAAGACCATTTCTTACCTACTACTTCTGTTGTGTTAAATATAAAATTATAATTCTAATCTTGCTACTCATCATGTGACTCTGAGCACAAAATTGTAATACCCTTAGCTAGCCACAGCATTAACACCTGTACAGCGAAGATAATACCCGTATCTGAAAAGCACTTAGCACTTTCACTCAGAGCTACCCCCAGAACCCCATCAAAGATTCCTGCCTTTATAAGATGCATGTGGCTATTGTGTTGTGTCCATTATAAAATGGAGAACACTGCAGAATAACATAAAATTAAATTATACCCATCATATTCTATTAGTAAATCAGAGAAATAACTGATTTTTTTCAACCTAAGAGAAACATTAAACTTTCCATTTCACAACTTCTGTTGTTCATCTTTAAATAAGTAATAAACAAAAATATGTGTACACTTATTACATTTCTGTATCCTTCGTATAAACACTTACTAATGCCAAGTTAAGGAAAATTGGGGAAACAAATTCTATTGTCTACAGATATGAATGTTATGTTTCCCTTATGATAATTGAAAAGAAACCAGTTAGAAAAGTCAGAAATATTATTGATATATATTTTCCAATTAGATCCTTATCTGAAATTCCAAAGTTAACACATAAGTATTGTTTGTGTCTTTCCAAACTTAATTTATTTTTTAATATAGAAATAAAATATTTGATAAAAAGATTAAAATGCCCTTCAAAACCAATGAAGACATCAAACATTAAATGAACTTCATCAAAGACACAATGCAGTTAAATAAGAAACAAAGTTTCCTAGCAGTGATTTTGCATACAGAATGTTTGAATAGGCTAAAATGAATGTGTAATATTTATTATCTCAGAGTCCGTGGAATGCTAAGAAATTATAGCACAGAAGAGACTTTTCATCCTTACCCAGTTACATGATATTCCAAACCCAACACAGGTATTTACACAGAGGATTAAACAACTAATCTTAGGTGGGGGGCGGTATTTGTCTATCTTATGCAAAACATTGGCTACCTTTCTGATTTCACACTTTAAAAAGCAATGCATGTCCTCCAGGAAAGATGAAGACAAAGCCAGATGGTTATAATAAACCACTTTCTGAAAGTCATTGGAGGGAAGAAACAAAGGGAACCCTAAAAGAAACAAAAACTTACCTTTCACTGTAACTGTGCACGACTTTAACTGTATATCACATATTTTTTAGAAACAACATGCAGAAAGAACACACCTTGAAAATGTGGATGAGGGTGCCAGGTATCAACTCACAACTCCATTAATCAAGAACAAGATGTGGTGGGGAGAAGTACAGAAAATTCTTAAGGATCCTCCTCAAGACTCTTCGATCTAAGTGGATGTGTATTTGTGAGGGATGCTAAGGAAATGTTTCATTCAAGAAATCAAGTCTCTCTCCTCCAATAAAAAGTGACAAATCTGGAAGCAAGTCTTGGTGGAAAGATAGATATGAGTGATTATTCTCAACCACTGGAAAACAGACTTCAATAAACAAGACTCTCCAGGTAATGGTTTTATGCTCTATTTTGCTGGAAGTGGGGATTTGAGGGGAAAGCAGGAGTTAAAACTCCAACTCCACTTCCCTATAAAAACTGTGCTACACTCAGACAATAACCTACTCCAGACTCAGTTTGATTTGTTTCCAGTATAAAAGTTTCAAGAGAAAAAGCACACATAATCAAATTTCCTCCAATGTGGCTTCATGGTTACAAATTCTATCCATTCCTTCTCAGGTGGCTTAGAAAAATTAGCAAAGAATAGAAACCATCAAAGTCCAGCTGGTACTAAAAGGGGAATAATGTAAGAGATTTCATATAACTGACAGGGTGAACCAATACAAGGCTACACTATTTTGGTAGCAAATCACATGCCATGTTCAAAGATCAATAAATAGGAAAAAAAACAATAAGAAAATTTGTATAAACTTCTAAAGCAATAAGGAAGGAGCAAGAGAACATATCACACAGAAAATAATGAAAAGAGATGATTGAAAAAATATTCCCTCAAAGAAGAGAAGAAAATGTAAAATAAATAAACTTTCACACACAACAAATTTTTATGTAGACTTTAAGAAAGCAAAGATGAAAGAAATAAATTACAATGACAGAGATAACTAGTGGTCCCAACAAAATAAGGAGAGAAATTATGGAAACGCATAAGTTATCAAATTTAAAATACTAAGTTGCAGACTATGCATTGGTTAACTAAGGCATAGAAAAGAAGCATGAAGAGGAAGAGAGAATTCATAGAAAGAAAAGAACAAACATGTTAATGCTCTGGAAAAGTTTCAGGAAGGTGGAAAGTACAAAATTAGATTAATTTCCTAATTATTGGGTCTATTTGTAATAGAGCAATATATGAAAGAAAAAAATTCTATGTGAGCTATAACAATAAATAATAATACTAATAATTTTCTTGTTATGGGGAAAAGATTTGCCAATTTATAGCCCCACTCTATATTTGAGAAAATTTAATAAGAGACATTTTCATGATATCATTGAATCACAATATTCTAAGAAAGAGTTCCACAAATATATGATGATAACTGTTACAAACAAAATCAGGGGAAACTGTGCCTAATACTAAGGTGACCAGATGTCCCACTTTTGGCAGGACAGTCCTTCTTTTTTAACTATTTGTCCCACATTCCACAGCATTTTTAAAAAGTCCAAATTTTTGGAAAGAATGCATGACAAGCTAGGGAAGGGTGGGCAAGTGGGAAGGGAATATACAGTTTTCTGCTGCCATGTGGCTATTTCACCAGGATATGAGTTTTATATTATTTTTGTTAATTTCATATTGTTAAACTTTAATAACAAATAATTGTTGAGAACTGATTATCGAGAGCTGCTTATCAAAGTTCGCATTGTTGATCAGTTGTTAGAATTTGACCACCATTGTTTAGACTTAATGAACAATGGCATTTTTTTTGGCATTGGCAACGACGAAAACGTTTTGTTAACTGTCTCTCAGAAGATACACATCGTACTGCATCCTAGTGCTAATTAAACAAGTAGTGTCAACAAATCAGCTATTGAGATAATTTAGGTAAGTAATTTATTTATTTATTTCATGAATTTGGCAGACAGTACTTGTATTATTTATATTTTATAGTGGTGGCAAAAAGTCTAGTGCCAGCCTATAAAGCGACACTTACGACTTATGAGGTATCATTATTAAAAAAATATATTGATAAAGAAAAGGTTAAATCTTGGGCATCAGCAAAAATCACAATAGAGAACAATTGGTTGGAAATATTTCATCATTTTGAAACAAACCATGTTCCATACAATAATGCACTAAAAATTGTGGGATACGCGCTGTCCTTACCAGGAACTAATGCTGCAACTGAACTCATTTTTTCTACAGTAAATAAAGTGTGGACATCAGAAAAATCACAATTAAGTATTGAGACTTTGAAAGCCATTTTATGTGTGAAATATAATTTAACAAATTCTTGTGAAAAATTTCATGAC